>JAXCEX010000097.1:0-91163 GCA_038382965.1 Ceratocystis huliohia | reverse complement strand
CAAAGTCTTCGCGGAGCTGGTTTCGACGCCATCTCCGGGCCCCGGCCAGGCTCATTCTGGGTACGGGGACGGCATCCTTGCACCCTTCTTTTGCTTCGATATCTGCCTGTTCATTGCCGGCCAGGCCTATGTGCAGTCCCCGCCAATAGCTTGTGCTTTATATAGCCTAGTAAACGTCAAATTGGCACATACGACCACAGCCTGTGGAAAATACGGGGTCCCGTCTGCTCCCCCCTAGTCAAGCCACAGAGCGCCGAACCAGTAGTATGGTGGGTGACCACATGCGAATCCTCGGTGTTGTATGTTTTTTTCCATATTTGACTTCATGTATCTTTTTTTTTCCCTTCTTTGTTAATTTATCCATTTCAAAAGCAAATCGCCTAGAAAACTAGTCTATGATGACCTCATTTGTCGTCCAGCCATCCTCGCATTTGGCTCCTCGTATTCCCTCGTGTCTCTTGTTTCGCAAGCATAAGAAACCATATTACTTGCCGAATTTCCTTCTACATATCCTTTTTTTCTCGCCTGGCTTCTGGATATATGACATAACAAATGGTCCCAGGCCATAAAAGCGGGGCAGGACAATAAACACCTCCATAATACCCACCATGCCATCATAAGATAGAGAATACAAGCCCCTACTGCTTTGATTTTCTAGAGATCAAGATTAAGCCGCATACTGTATTAGTTTATTGGGTGTAAATGATTTTAACCATGCCTTTTTATAAATGACCCTCATGTGAATGCATCTACTAAAATCAAGCAAAGGGTTCTTTTAGTAGTAGCGCAGTTCTGAATATTGGTATGATATCTTGGACGCTGCCACCCCATAAAATCATAGTCTGCAAAGTCAAGTGCACGAAATCTCATCCCGGCCCGGCCTGCCCCTCTCTTCTAGCTAACATTCAGTGAATCAATACTATAGGGGGTCCCTAGTATTTCATGTCACATTTGACTTTTTTCGTTTTGGTCTGAAATAATCAATTTCTGCACCTGAGCCTGGAGGGTTCCCCTACGCCTTGTTACACACTATGTATGGAAAGTGGGACTAATAGACACGGTTAGGGTTTAGAGCACTATGTCTTTTAGGGTTATGACCGTGCATCGTCATAGCTTGCTTTCCCATTTTCAAAGCACTACAAAATCCAGTTTGAAGCACTTAACTACAGAAAATAAAAGCTAAATAAACAAGCCTATTCTCATACCGGCATCCTTCTGTACTCACGGGATAAAAATGGAGCACCCTTAGGAGCGTCATTTATACACATACACATACACATGTCGTGTGCTCTTTACAAGAGTTGGAGTAAGTGACGAGATTTGGCGTCATGCTTGTTCATCGACGTACCTTTGACCAGTGGGAAATATATATGTGCGCAAATCATAAGCCACATGCAGACTATATAGGAAGAATCGAATGTGGGCGTGAATGACAAGATAGCGCCAAATTGTCCTAATAGGCTTTTGTTGTAGCGTATCATTCGGATCAATAATGAATGAATCAGATGAGGCTGGAGACAAAAGACGCTCTGATAAGAAGAAAAATGCTAAAGATACGTATATCTGGCTATGGAGGAGTACAGGGGTCACAAGGAAACAGCAGCCGTATCAGGCTTATCATTTAGTCATAAGGGTTCCCTTTGAAAAGAACTAGGAGAAATACTGCTCCTGCTGTCGGCCGGGACAACGGCGTCTTGGCGTGTTGCCCAGGCAAGCAAGGCCAACCAAAGCCACACATGTGGTATAAGTCCAATGGGCCAGGGTAGGCCAGGGGGCAACAGGCCTAGCGGCTTATGAAAGAGATAACGAGAAGCACGTGATTTGTAATAATACAGGCACAAAAAGACCAGCCAGTGGATGAATCATACTGATGGAGTCATTGTTAATCATATCTCAAAATTCACGTATCACGGAGGCACGCAACTACAATTAGGCAAAAGGGGGATTGTGCAGGATGGCCTGGTGGTGAGCAGCAAAGAACAGAGGACGGCAAAAAATGCTATGCTTTGCTGTGCTGTGCTAGCTGCTAAGTAGTACATTTATCCATCCAGGTGTGTACATACACACATACACAGACATGAGCTGGCTTTGCCCAACGACAGCGTGTGTAAAGATTGCGATGTGGTAGCTTAAAGTCCCCCGCACCCGGACGGGAGAGATAAGGCGGGAAAAGACATTACTCATTAGTAGCAATTTACTAGCAGTCAGCCACAAGCCTTGGTTGTTTCTAACGCTAATGTGTGACCCCTTTGAAGCGACCCTTTGAGAGTGCTAGTAGCATGTTTCGAATTGGCTTAAACCCAGGCAATCAGCTGGACTCTTCTTTGACTCCTTTTGGACTCGTTGTATTTTTGAAGCCAAACTGTCTTTGTTGCTAGACTTGAGGATTATTGGATGAGTTTCCTCCTGTATTTTATTTCACGTCTTTTATATAAATACACTATTGCCTTGACACCTTTAGGCTTCTTCTGTTTCGATTCTTGCTCACTTGACTTTTGCACTTTCCTCTTTTGTCTTTGTCAGCCGCTGCCTACCGCTGCCTGCAACTTATGCACTCATCTACTTGGTCAGATACATAAACAGAAGCCCTTCATCTTTCTTGCCAATTCGCTTTCTTCTTTTCTTGCAAACTCCTCTTTCTTGACTTCTTCAAATCTTCTTATATTCATACTCTGTCAACCGCCTCAACAACAACTACCACAACCCACTCGCCTTTTTATCCCTGGTGTTCGCTTTTCTTTTTCTTTTCTTTCCTGACATCATCATGGCTCCCGCTACCGCGGACGTACCCACTCACCCTTCCTCTATAGATGGCTCGGAGACCCTCCTCATTCAGTCAACCAGAGCCTTCCGATCCGACAATACCCATTACAAGAAGCGCATATCTCTATCATACATTCGTCGGGCCGAGCAGAACCCCAGCCGGATGCGGAAAGACGGCACTGCTATTTACAACCACCCGCTCGATCTTGCCGCACACAACTTATTTGCCAAGGACGTCATCAAGTCCCAGTGCGCATTCAAAAACGGGCCTCTCTCCAACACCCGCAAGAACCGCATCGTTCGCAAAAACGCGGAGCTTGAGGTCCTTGAAGAGACGTCTCTCGCATATAATATGGCTGTAGAATTGCCTTACGATCGCCTGCGCAAGCAGAGTGTTCTAGAGGCTATCAAGGGTTTGCATGTGCATCCCGAACACACCATGGCTAAACCGACAGCCGCACTGCCTACTGAGAATGACCACGCCACGGTCGCCGCTTTGCACGATCTATGCCTAGAGAATGACACATCCATGGAGCGGGGTGCTGAATTTAACTTCAACTACTTGGTGCCTGCGGGCCCTGAATTTATAGTTAAACAAAGCAAGCCTAGAAAGAACGGCAAAGTCCGGGGCAAGCAAGCATTGGCTAAGAATAACAAGGCTAGCAAATCAGGCCTTGCCGTTGCTTCAAACGAGGAGGCTACTACTATTTCCTCTGCTACCTCCAAGGCACTGCCTTTTGATATTTTCAAATGGGGAACCTGGTTAGCAGCGGCAACCGGAGTTGGGGCTATGGTCTCGAGTGCCTCTCATAAGCCGGAGGTTTCCTCAAACTCTGAGAAAGGAGATAAAGACGAAGATGATGATTGGGATATACTCTCAATTTCACATTTAGAAGACGATGAGGGTCAAGCAGAAAGCAAGTCCGCGGATACTAACAACGCACGTCCAAGTCCATGGGTAGTGTTAGAATCCGACGTATAACTGGTCACTGTTTGATTTTTTGGTTCTTCCCTATTCTAGCGCTTTCTTCCTTTTTCAACTAGCCCTCATTGTCTTGCACCCGTCCTTGTCCTGAATCCAGTCAGCACCACATATTTCATCCACCGGTTGCCCTTTGCTTATCTTGTTTCTATGTCACCCTTCGCGCCCAATGTTGTGGGCTTGGCCGCTTTATATTTATTATTACTATTCAATATTTGAACAGCCCTGTATCTGTTCATATTCTTTGCTCCTCAAATACATCCCAATCATTCACCATGTGTCTCACATTTCTTTTAGTTTCAATCTGTGCCTTTCCAGCATAGGAAGTACCATTGAACATTGCGTCAAGGCCTCCTGCTTCAAGATTACGGGGTCTCCGTAAACCAAGATCCAGCACGTGTTGTCCTCCTTGATCCAATAAACATTCTCGAAACTCGAGACTAATATCGCAGTGGCTGTGTCGTTTCCACTAATAGGGAGTGACAAAGTCACGTGAGAGTGAATAACGTCATGATTCAGACACCCCTCTATCAACCCTAGATATGCAGCAGCATGTTAGGGTCTGTCGGTACACTCTTCTTGCCAACCTTGCCAACCACCTTGACTCTTGGATTGCCAGCCTTTAGACTAGTTTTCTGTCTGATTCTTGCGAGTGGCCGGATCTCAAAACTATACAACTGCCTGCCAGTTTTCAAGCAGAAATCTTAATGTGCGTCAAGCAATTTCCTGCCACTAAAATGCCTCTCTGAGTCTTCTTCGGCAAAAAGGCACTGGTCCAGAAGGTATGCACTTCGTGATTTTGCCTGCTGTAGGAATACTAGTCACATGTGTACTTCCAAGCCTCAAGCCTTATGGGGCTTTCTACAAGTACATAGGTATTGACTTCCCGAATACCCACTAGCTGACACGCCAACAGAGCAAATGCCACCTATTTACGCATCAGGACAGTTTTCACTGCAAGTCAACCCCGGATAAACCGCTCACGGGGGCGAGAGGTTTCAGGTGTTGTCTAATCCGCAAAAGTATAGGCCAGCTATGTATGCATGCGATACGCATGACCTAGATCAAGCGTGTAATCAAGGAGTGTTCGTTGGGGAAGACAAAGATGGTAGCTACACCGCTTCAGTGCGTGGAATCGAGATACTGTGTTGAAACTTTTACCCATTTCCCTTTTTTCTAGATGGAGGACCTAGTATTGGAATGTGGGAACAGGAGACTTGCCCTGGTTGCAAAATATGGACATGGGAGGACAACATATCATCCTAGACGGCCTAGACAAAATCAACAACACCTTTCAATATCCTTGCTTGTCTTCATATTTCTTCTCACTTAGCTTGGCTTCCCTTTGATTACCTGTGACAAGTGACGTTGAACTTGGCAGTGATTCGAGATCCTGTGAGGAAAGATCGCCCCTACTAAGAAAGATCAAGTTGCCCCAAATAGATGTATGACACTCGGGCCCTATAACGATGGGAATATTGGCCCATGGTCGCAAACATGTTTCCCTTTACAACGTAGGCTCCCACTAGCATTACTTTACAGGCATAAACTATCTATAAATCTCACAACATAGGCATAAAAGTATCCCTATATTTGAAACACGGATATCACGGTAGAAGTCACTGAGCTCGTCGTGAGGTTTTCAGCCAAGCGATCCGAGGAATGCCGACTAGGGTATTTAGCTAGTAGGCAGCTTGAGAAAAAGGGGAATATGCGCGCCGAATTGCAAAAGGTTGTGCAGTTTGAGCTAGAGTTAGAGAAAGACCCTGGAACTTTACAGGCTTGCACACTGCTGCAGGGACACATTGAGGGGTGCATAACAGGTCCATTGCTACGCAATGGCCTTGTTGAGATAAGTACCTACATACAGTGCACTTACACATTAGTATGTACGTATCGTGGTCATTCTGCATGATGCTTATGTGACTAAGCGCAACAGTAGCAAGCGAACAGCGACAACTATGATGTATGTAACAAAGTTGCTATGATGCTGAGAAGTCTACCTGTTCTGCGCGTATGAAAGCAACATAAAGTTGAAGTTGAAAAGATAGCACGTACCCGTCTTAGGGTTACAAGAGGATGGGTCTTTCTTTGAAAGACTTTTTTTTTCTCCTTGCTCTAGGATTGGCAGCCATCTCCTCGTCTGCTACTTGTAACTGACTAGCTGAGTGCAGAGATATGTGAAGGATGGGTTGGTCACGGGTGTTGCATCGCATCGCATGACATGGGAGAGGAGACTAGAGGGGCGGAAAAAGAAACGCAGCCCAAAAGAACATTTCACAGAATTCGAAGAAGCATAGGGCGAATATAAATAAGACAAGCCAGTACTTCTTGCATCTGGCTCAACGTTGACTTTGCCGGGTTGGCGATGTAAGGGGGGAAGAGAAGGAATTCATCGCATTGCATTGCTCCGAAAGGCCTGGAGGGCTTAGAAGAAAGCTGGAACAAGCCAGAACAAAGGCGACGACGAGGAGAGGAGAAGAATCTCGGTTCCACCCCCATCTGCACTGCACGCCATTTGTTAGGTGGGCGGGGTTTCGTAGCATGGCAAAAGAGGATATGCGTGACCCAGCCTCCTTCAATTGACAAGCTGGGCTAGTTTGAGCCATGTTGCTGTCGCTGTGTTGTTGTGCTGTCTGTTTTGCTCTGACAGAGGGTGTCAAAGTGCTAATATAGACAGGCGATGATTGGCACGTCCTCCCTTTCCATTTTGATGCATTTTCCATCTTTCCCTCGTTGCCTTTTTCTCCTGCTTACCTTTACGGCTGACTTGACTTTTTGCTTTGCTTTGCTTTGCTTTGCTATGCTTGTCTCTCAGGTGAAGGGGCATTGATATTGATAGGAGGGTTCGTTCCTTCCTGCTCCTTTTTAAGTTGGTTGCTAGCAACGGCCAACCCACGCCTATCCATGAACAGACAGCAACCTAGAATTTAGCATCCAGCATTGTGCTCAATCCACAACAGGCAGGTGCGCTAGAGCTGCCACTTCAAGCACAAACTCCCAACCAAGCAACTTCCGTCCAAGTTAATTGCTCGTTCTTGTAGCGTTGCTCTGTTTTGGGCTTATTGCCTTTTGCTCGATCCCTGATCCTGCAGCAACGCGAGAGGTATTTTCTCCTGTGCCCCTTCTTTCTTAGTGGTGCTTGAACCCTTTTTAGTTGTTGCTGTTCTCTGCTGCCACTTGCCAGCCAGGCTAGAATAGGGCCTCTGTCTCCCCCTGCCTCTCCTCTTTCTTTCTTTATTTTTTTTTCTTCCCTCCTCTCCCTTCTTCTTCCTTCCCGTAGTCAATAGTTTTTCTCTACTAACGACAGACTCGAAAGGCAAAGAAGTTATTGCTTCAATCATAGCAAAAGCTTCGCAGGTAAGTCACGATACTACTACGTCGTGCTGCAGAGTATTTCTTCTTCTCTTTTCCTCTTCATTAATAGCGACAAGTCCTGTCCTCTGTTTACTCATTCTTTCCTTCTCTTTTATCCGTCCTTTGCTTTCTCTCTGTTTTGATTCCCTTTTCTACCTTTTTTTTACCTTGGAATTTATTTACCCTACGACAAAACTCAACACCTAAAGAGGGGAACAAAACTTGCTTGCGGCCGACCTTGACCTCGCCTAGTCAAGCACGTAAATCTCACTTAACACGACAATAATTATCGAGAGTGAGCGTTTCCTTTTTTGCCATCTCACTCACACTCGACATTACGTCTTGTCTCTTGTCTCCTCCTGGCTCTTCTCCTGTACCTGTTGCCTGTCACGAGCCACAAGCCCTTCTATTTCTGCCGACGCACGGTCGCATACCGCCTTGTTTTCCTTCGCTCTTCATTACCCACTTCATTTTGCCTTGTATGCATCCACCACCACAACTCTCTGTAGTCCACTAGCCCATCAAAATCACTATCGCCGCTTTCCTCTTCCATTCTTATCACATCTATCCGCATCATGGATGTGCCTTCTTCACCGCCCCCTGGCGGCGCAGACTCGCTTGCATGGTACAAGCTACAGTACGAACAACTGGAGGGAGAGCTTGCAGAGTTCCGGGAATCAAGCCGAGAACTAGAGGCCGAACTTGAAAAGGATATTGAACTGGCCGAAAAGCGGGAGCGAGCCCTCAAAGAGCGCGCCGAAACGTTGGGATTTGAGGTCGAAGAGTGGAAGGTAAGTCTAGTCCATACTGCTCACTTTCTTTTCAATCAATCGTGTGTGTTTGAACCCCTTACTAACTCGCCTCCTATTCCCCACTATCCAGCGCAAATACAAGGAATCTAAAGCCGAAGCCTCTTCTTCCCAACAAACCCTCGAAAAAGAGATCACTTCTCTCCGCGACACTAACCGTAAAATACAATTGCGACTGCGTGAAATCGAAGTTGCCAATGATGACTACGAACGCCAAGCTCGCAATACCACGTCTTCGCTTGAAGATATGGAATCCAAATACAACCAGGTCATCGAGCGCAGTGTTATGCTGGAAGAGGAAATGAAGTTCAGCGAGCAAGAGCGCGAGCAATCGCGGATCGAGACTCAGCGTCTCAAAGCTGAGCTAAACGATCTTAAGATTGAGGCCGAGCTTCTTCAGGACAAGGTCAAAAAGTATGAAAGTAGGCAGTTTGCTGTTATCTCCCCTGATATATCTGTCATGTCATCTCCCATGTTCGACAAGAGTGTTCATGGGTCTCCGGGCTCGACTGCTAGCTCGCCCCTTATTAGTACTCCTGATTCTGCCATTCCTCCGATTGACCCGCCGTCTCCACCTATGTCCGATGCCTCCGGTGCACAGATTCATAGACCTAAGCTCCCTCTCCGGACTCCCACCATGGCAACCAAAAGATCCCGTCTCCCTAGTCTCTCTGCTAGCGACAGTACCACCCCCAAACCCCGCTCAAAAATATTTTCTACATCTGTCAATGGCGGTAGACCGCCTACTTCTGCCACCCCGGCTAGCGCGACTGCCAACACCCGCAAAGTGTCCTCTGCCAATCTTAAAACACCTAGCACTACCACTCGCACGTCAACACGTACTAGCGGAAAGGCACCTGCTTCAAACTCGCTGTCACACATCCGCTCCCTGACCGCCCAGATGCAACGTTTGGAAGCGCGTGTGCACTCAGCAAGATCGAAGCTTCCTGCCCCCGTAAATACGCCTCCCCGGGGCACTTCGCCACGTGAGATCCACATACCTTCCACAATAACAGTGCGGTCGCGTAAGCGGACACTAACTTCGGCGACATCCTCGGTTGTCTCTGACGACTCTACGACTCCCTCGATTCCCCGGATGCCTGAAGCTTCTACTAGACCAGGTGTCAAGCATGTTTCTCGGCTTAGCAGCTCTGGTGTTGGCCGGCTGAGCTTTGGCCCCCTCCCCAACCGCAGTCCTAATACCGATACCGACACATCCATCTCCCGCCCTAGCTCACGAACTAGCATTTCGTCGGGCATCGGGCGTCCCTCCAGCCGGACGGAAATAGCCAGGCCTGCTTCCCGCACTAGCACAGTAAGCTCCCGGGCACCCTATGCTCGACCTAGAAGCTCCATGAGCGGTAGTGTGCAGGGCTATGGCCATAGCCATAGTCGAAGCAGAGGTACTGTGGACTTTGACATTGCCGACGAAGGCGAAATGCGCACTCCTTCGAGACGAGGGGCATATACTACCAAGGTTGACTTCAGTGCCTCTGTTGGCTCTGTCCACGGGATCCCGGCTCACAGTGCTATCCCCCTACCTGCCGTAAGGAGACAGAGTGTCGGTCGTAGAACTAGCAGTGGTGTCCCGTCGACAGGGTTTGTGCCCTCGGGCACCCTTGCCGAGCTAGAAGAGACATACTAGCACAAGCGTCTTCTAGCTGTCTAGTGGTTTTTCTTTTTCACATGCTGGCATACTATATGCATACACTACTATTGTTGGGCTTCTAAATAAAACGATCCCCCTCATCGTATGTGTCATCATATTTGTCGTCTACCACATCACAACGGTAACCTGTGTCCTGCCTACCTATCCGGCACCAACTTGCCATCCATCCAGCTTTCTTTATGTTGCACTGTTTCGTGTTGCGCTCTTAGATCGCATTATACCCCTTGATTTTCTTTTTGTGTTTCGTTTTCTATCTCTTTATGGCTTCGTGAGTTTGGAACATTCTCCACAAACACTAGCTGGGTGGGCAAGCTGGAATGGCCGACTGGCCTTTCCAAAAAAACAAGCAGATGAGTTATTCTGGATTTGTGCTTCTATTCATCTCACTGTTGAAGCCTTGCCGTCGTAACGTCTTTTCTGTTTTTACTTATTGATTTAGTTATGACGTTTCCTTTTCCCTCGATGTTGCCGACTTAGAGACACGAGTTGTTCATTTCTAAACAGACTTGTTGTCTGCTTCTCTTTTAGGAGGGGAAGAAGTGCTTGACTATAGGGTTGTCTTTTCCCTCTTTTGTTTTATACTGTATCAAGTTCTTTCAACTCTTTTCTTTTCTTTTCTTATCATTTCCGCATTGCAATAACGGTTACGAACGCTTCTGAATTGACTCCTTTCTTTTTCTTCTGTTTTCGCTTTGTCCTTGACTTTTGACGTTGTTCTTTTTCATCCACTCTTTTACTCTCTCCCTACGCGTTGTTTCTTTTGTCAATCTCCTATCTCGTGTTTCTTTTTCCATATCCTTTAGCTCCTTGTTTGGTCCTTTTCCAGTCTTCTACTTGTCCGCCTTTCCTGGGTCTGGGCTGTTATTAGACAGTACGCCTTCCAGAAACATGCTATGCTAGCTCTCGAGAACTGGGGGTGCTGCTTCGAACCTGTTGGTAAAGAAGAGCGAAGATGGATAGGCAAACTAGGGCTCAGAATGCCGTACACAGCTTCATTTTTTTTCTATTTTCCCTCCTTTTTTCTGCTCTTCCACTCGTTCTCTCCTTTATTTCCTCCTGATTGGGTGGCTGCCAACTACTAGCTTTATATATACACCTTTATGTTTTCTTTTGTTACATGAATAACCTACATCCTCAGGCTGACGCTGTTTTCTTCTGGTGAAGCGTGAAATAATATGACGAAACAGACGCTGGCTCTTATGGCTACCGTTTGTCTGTATTGAGTGTTCTTGTACAAACCCTAACTAACCCAACGATTGATTTATATTCGTTGCTGTTTTAGGGATTTACTATCCTTTCCATAAACATCTATTTGTTTGTCGACTGAGTCCTTTCTTCCATTTTATTCTGTTTTTTTGGAGCCAGGCTTACATATTAGGAATTTTGTCCTTGATTTCTCAGAAAAGAAGTTGAGTTGGGGTTGGGGTGCGTGCATGGTTCACTAAGCATAACGTTGAGCCCTGAAATTCCTTTGGCCCTCTATACTTTGGAGGCAGGGAATATACTGTGGCGGTCGTGCTCTACTTTCGCAGCCAAGCGGAAAAAGGAGGCTTTGATGCCTGAAGAGGCTCAATGTTCTAGAACGAACTTGCAACGACGACTGCTTGTGTAGCAAAAAGGGGAGGAATTTGGAGGTTTGGAGTGTATGCGCTGACTAGAAAAGGGGATTTGAGATCCTTACAGCTTCCCACTTGTCTGATTTGCTTTGTTTCCTTGCATTTGCCTGTGGTTTCCGAGTGACAAAGGCACGGCAAAACTTGAGGCCCGGAGTTGTATGTTGGGGATTTGCGGGCCTCTGTTTGATCCTAGGTTACTATCTTGATAACAAACTTTTTTTATCGCTTTTAATTTTTTATTTATTTTTTCCGCAGGTGCCGCCACTTGGGACTTTGGAATGGCGTCAAAATAAAAAAAACTCTTTTTACTTGCCCATCAAAGGCTTTCGTGACCTGTGATACTGATAGCTAACGCGTCTTTGATTCTCTTCTCCTTAGTTTCATTGACCGACAGAGTTGAATTGACGTTTGTTTTTCTATTGCCTCATTGTCCCCCCACTTCTTTGCCTTTTCTCATCCATTCTTCAAATCTGTGCAACAGACCCACAGACCCACTTGCTCGGGATCTTTGGCTGGGTTGAAAAATAAAACCCCACCTTTCTGGCTGCTCTCTAGAGACATGGTCTAGACCAGGTCTACCTTTTTGCACCACAAAACTGGTGGAAAAAGCTGCTTGGCCTAGGGAGCTAGGGAGGTCGTCTGTTTAAGTTGAAAGTTGAACGGCTGTTGAATAGTATTAAGCCCAATGGGGTTAGTTTGGCGAGAAATCCAAGCAAAAAAAGAAGGCTAACCTAGTAATGGGAAAGAAGCGTTGAGGTTGAGATTGTCTGATTAGACAGTGCAACAGCGTATGGGTGCATACATTGATTTTTGAG
Source organism: Ceratocystis huliohia (assembly GCA_038382965.1). Classification (NCBI taxonomy): domain Eukaryota; kingdom Fungi; phylum Ascomycota; class Sordariomycetes; order Microascales; family Ceratocystidaceae; genus Ceratocystis; species Ceratocystis huliohia. The sequence continues at coordinate 79,152 of JAXCEX010000097.1, read as the reverse complement.
TGCTGATGGATGTGATGGGCTCGTAGTGTAAACTAATTCGACCTGTATCGCATTATGTATGATGGTAGCTTTCTGGGAAGGAGATTTTCCTTTTTCTCTCTCTCCCACTGACTCGGCGTCATTGTATATTGAGGCTCGCCTCAGCCCAGAAGTTTATTGATTGTTTTTAATGGCGGTGATAAGCATTATCCCCTTGGCATCTCGGACCTCCCCCTCTCGGAGGAGAGAGCCTAAATGTTTGTTGTCACTGCCCTACTACTAGCTTTTGGGTCCTTGAGCCGGCGAGTGGCGAATGGCCGTCAGAAAGTTGAGCCGGACTTTGGGTGCAAATATTGCGAGGGAGACGAAAAAAAAGGCTTCATCAAAGTCCGTCCGTTTAAGAGACAAATTGGATCAATAAATAAATGATATTTAAAAAAACTAGAGCTGACTGTTCCCCAACGGCAAGCAAGAGCCCACCTAAATCCCACCCTTAACAAAACAACGGGCTCCCCCAACCCCCTGTCTGACTTTTCCCTACACTGCTATTGGGCCTGACAGGCTAACACCGCAATTAACTGAGGACAAGTCAATGCTGACAAAAAGAACAAACAGCACGGCTGCGGGGCTGCGAATGATGTGAAGAGACCTCACCACACAGGAGAATGCAGTTATTTCAGCGATCAGCCAACAGTTTGTTCAACCCTATAGGGTCTACTACCGCAAGAATCACTGTAAGCATCACTACAGACTAGGTGTTGGTTGATGCTGCGTTATTGGCGTGTACTAGGCTAGGCCTGGTGTCCTCGCCTTACCATGTTTCCGTACACTTACAAGGCCTGTATCTATTCTAAGCGATCCGTCAAGTGGTGTAAGAGCTGCGGCTGTGAGAACTTCCTTTCCATTTTCTCCTCCTGCCCCTCACAATGTGAGATGGCATCGTTTTGCTTTAAGCTGGAACCCTCACTTTGTTCCGACAAGGTGCCTGGAGCTTGGCTAAGAAGTCACTTGATTGTCCCCTTGTTCTTCATTATTTTTCAAATGGGATGGGATGCTGAGCAAAGGAGGGGGTCGAATCGAATTAGATTCAAAGTTCTTACATCTTTGCTTGCCCTTCATGCCGACAGGCAAAATAGAATACTGTAGTACGTTCCCATCAAATGCTACTTGAAGGCTGAGAATCACCATGTTGAAAGCCCCAGTGGAGCTTGTTGGTATTTGCAGTAGCATTAGTAGGCCGGGTAGGGCTTTTGCATGTGGTTACTGGCCAACAAAGCACCTACCTGTCTTGAAGGCTATGTGCACCAAGGGCAACCGGAAAGATAAACAGCCGGCCAGGGTTCCTGCCACTTACAGCTGTGGCCCATTCAACTTCTGTTGACTTGTTGATCAAATTTGACATTTTAGCATGGATTTTGGTTCTTACATATAGCAAGTAACTTGTCCACCACTGGCTCATGTTCATGCTTTCCCTCTAAGAGAGTTCCTTCCTTCTTTCCAACTGGACTTTCAATTTCTTATTTCTGCAATTGAAAAATTTCCATCCACACTCCTCCACTCCTCCCTCCCCATATCTTATTTCTCCTTCTCTCCGTCTCTCTGATCCGCCCGATCTCTTGCTGTAGAGGGCATATTGTTTCCATCTAGTCTCTATCTCTTCTCCTTGCTCATCTTGTATGTATTTCAATTCTAATCTTGGCCTTGATTCAACGCCAAAATCAACACGCCTCCACTCTGCAGCCGCTCCACACAAACAAGGACAACCAAGCAAAAAAAGCTTACTCCCTTGTAGCTTTTGTTGTTGGCTCTCCCGACACCACCCATAGCCCGCCGCCTTTTACAAAACAAATTTCTTTTCCTCTCAAACTTTTTACCTTGACTTTATCCTCTGTCACATCCGAGCTGCGAAGTTGGGGCTTGCTAACTTCATATTGTCTAGCTTTTAGGAGCCTCAAAAGTTTCCGCTTCGGATCTTTTTACGAATCGAAGAATCCCAACGGACATCCCCCACTGATTGCTTCGTTGCGTCCAGCTTTAAGCTCTTCAATATTGCCCAGCAGCACCCAACCAATCCAAATCTAGTACCAGGAAGCACCCATCGAAGCTCCCACGCCTTCGAGATCCACGACCTTGCGTTTCCACCTTTCTGCAGCTTCTCGAGTCCTTCTACATACAACCTTCTCCTTCCACGCGGATGAAGGTCTGGTTTCTTTTATCCAAATACCATTTTTAATCATATTCCTCCCCTAAAACGTCATAGCCCACAATGACTGAAATCCAAGATTCCCAAACACTTGCTGTGCGCAGCAAGACGAAGCGCTCCGTCGGCGATCACTTCATCGGTGGAAACTGCTTGGAAAATGCCCCCGCCTCCAAGGTCAAAGACTTTGTTGCCCAGCATGAGGGTCACACTGTCATAACTAACGTAAGTTTTCTCTAGATTAGCTGGTTTAGAGATCCTAGCATTTCTGTCTCTAATCTGGCAATCGTAACCCGTGAAAAAAAAAAAACTTTCAAAAATGTCCCCTTGTGGCACGAAATGCAAAAGTCCAGTCTTTTAACACTCCCTTCTTTTATTCAGGTTCTCATTGCAAACAACGGTATCGCTGCCGTCAAAGAAATCCGCTCCGTGAGAAAATGGGCGTACGAAACGTTCGGCGACGAGCGGGCCATCCAGTTCACCGTCATGGCTACCCCCGAAGATTTGCAGGCTAATGCTGACTACATCCGCATGGCTGACCACTATGTCGAAGTCCCAGGTGGGACCAACAACCACAACTACGCCAATGTCGAGCTTATCGTTGATATCGCAGAACGCATGAACGTCCATGCTGTTTGGGCTGGATGGTAAGCTTCATACCAAGACGATTGTCATTTATTGGTTTTCGAATTCAAGTTCTAACATCAATTTAGGGGTCACGCCTCCGAAAACCCGAAACTGCCCGAATCTCTTGCCGCTTCTCCGAAAAAGATCGTCTTCATTGGTCCTCCTGGCTCTGCCATGAGATCATTGGGTGACAAGATTTCATCTACTATTGTTGCCCAACACGCCAAGGTTCCCTGCATCCCATGGTCTGGTACTGGCGTGGAGGAAGTCATCATTGATAAAGAAGGGTTGGTCACGGTTTCTGATGAGGTTTATGGTAAGGGTTGTGTTAACTCATGGCAAGAGGGCCTTGAACGCGCCAAGGCAATTGGTTTTCCCGTCATGATCAAGGCCTCAGAGGGCGGTGGTGGTAAGGGTATTCGCAAGGTCGAGTCTGAGGACGGCTTCGAGGCGCTCTACAAGGCTGCTGCCAGCGAAATTCCTGGCTCGCCTATTTTTATTATGAAACTTGCCGGTAATGCCCGTCACCTGGAAGTCCAGCTTCTCGCTGACCAGTACGGAAACAACATTTCACTTTTTGGCCGCGATTGTTCCGTTCAACGTCGCCACCAAAAGATTATCGAGGAGGCGCCTGTCACAATTGCCAAACCTGACACTTTCAGAGCGATGGAGGAGGCTGCCGTTCGCTTGGGTAGACTAGTTGGCTATGTGTCTGCGGGTACTGTGGAATACCTGTACTCTCATGCCGACGACAAGTTCTACTTCCTTGAGTTGAACCCCCGTCTTCAGGTTGAGCACCCTACCACTGAGATGGTTTCTGGTGTCAACCTGCCTGCTGCCCAGCTCCAGATTGCTATGGGTCTGCCGCTTCACCGTATTCGCGATATCCGTCTGCTCTATGGCGTTGACCCCCGCACTGCGACAGAAATCGATTTCGAGTTCAAGGACCCCGAGAGCGAAAAGACCCAGCGCCGCCCTCGTCCCAAGGGTCACACTACCGCCTGCAGAATTACCTCAGAGGATCCTGGTGCTGGTTTCAAGCCTTCTAATGGTGTGATGCACGAGCTAAATTTCCGTTCCAGCTCAAACGTCTGGGGCTACTTCTCTGTCGGCTCACAGGGTGGTATTCACTCTTTCTCTGACTCTCAGTTCGGCCATATCTTCGCTTATGGTGAAAACCGTTCCGCGTCGCGTAAGCACATGGTTATCGCCCTGAAGGAGCTCAGCATTCGTGGTGACTTCCGCACTACTGTTGAGTACCTGATTAAACTTCTGGAAACTGAAGCTTTTGAGGACAACACCATCACCACTGGCTGGCTTGACGAGCTGATTTCCAAGAAATTGACTGCGGAGCGTCCCGATCCCATGTTGGCTGTCGTTTGCGGTGCCGTTACTAAAGCTCATATTGCTAGCGAGGCCTGTTTCAACGAGTACCGCACTGGCCTAGAGAAGGGTCAGGTTCAGTCCAAGGACCTCCTCAAGACTGTTTTTGGCGTTGAGTTTATTTACGAAGGCTTCCGCTACAAGTTCACCGTTACCCGCGCGGGACTAGACTCTTACCATCTGTTCATCAATGGTTCCAAGTGCACTGTCGGTGTTCGTGCTCTCAGTGATGGTGGTCTACTGATTCTTCTGGACGGAAAGTCTCACAACGTCTACTGGAAGGAAGAGGTTGGTGCTACCCGTCTGTCAGTGGATAGCAAAACCTGTCTTCTTGAGCAAGAGAATGACCCTACACAGCTGAGAACTCCCAGTCCGGGTAAGCTGATCAAGTACACCGTTGAGAATGGCTCTCATATCAAGGCTGGCCAGACCTTTGCTGAGGTTGAGGTTATGAAGATGTACATGCCCCTTGTTGCCCAGGAAGATGGTGTCGTCCAGCTAATCAAGCAGCCTGGTGCTACTCTTGAGGCTGGTGATATCTTGGGTATTCTTGCGTTGGATGACCCTTCTCGTGTCAAGCAGGCCCAGCCTTTTGTCAGCAAGCTTCCCGTCTACGGCCCCCCTGTTATTACCGGCAGCAAGCCTGCTCAGCGCTTTGCCCTGCTTTATGGTATCTGTCAGAGTATTTTGATGGGTTACGATAACTCTATCATCATGCAGTCTACCCTGAAGGACCTTATCTCTGTTCTTCGCGACCCTGAGCTGCCCTACAGTGAATGGAACGCTCAGTTCTCAGCTTTGCACGCTCGAATTCCTAATAAACTGGATTCTCAGCTTGCCCAGATCATTGAGCGCTCTCATGGTCGCCAGTCTGAGTTCCCTTCTAAACAGCTTTCTCGTGCTATTAACAAGTTCCTAGACGACTCAATTTCTCCTTCGGATGTTGACCAAATGAAGACTACTCTTCTTCCTCTGACTGGAATTTTGGAGGCCTATGCTGAGGGCCCCAAGGTCCGTGAGCTAAATCTTATGAAGGATATTCTGGAGCAGTTCTGGGATGTGGAGCGTTTGTTCATTGGCCAGAAGCAGCAGGAAGAAAGTGTCGTTCTGAAGCTTCGTGATGAGAACAAAGACGACATTGCCAAGGTTGTTCAGATTGTTTTGTCTCACAGTCGGGTCAACTCTAAGAGCTCGCTAATTCTTGCTATTCTGGACGAGTACCGTCCTAACAAGCCTTCCACTGGCAACATCAGCAAGTACCTGCGAGAATCTCTTCGCAAACTAACTGAGTTGCAGTCCTCCCGTGCTACCGCCAAAGTTTCTCTTAAGGCCCGTGAAACTATGATTCAGTGCTCGCTTCCTTCCCTTGAGGAGCGCACAGTCCAGATGGAACACATCCTGCGTTCTGCTGTTGTTCAGTCGACCTATGGCGAGACTGGCTGGGATCACCGTGAGCCTAACTTTGATGTCATCAAGGAAGTTGTTGACTCCAAGTACACTGTTTTTGACGTTCTGGCCATGTTCTTTGCCCACGACGATTCTTGGGTTACTCAAGCTGCCCTAGAGGTCTATATTCGTCGCGCGTACCGTGCTTACAAGCTTCACGATATTCAGTATCACCTAGACGACGTTGACAAGAGCCCTCTGTTTATTTCCTGGGAATTTTCTTTGCGCAAGCTTGGTCAGACTGAGTTTGGCATGCCCTTGCCTTCTGCAATTCCTTCAACGCCTGCGACTCCTATTAGCGGCGAGTTTGACTTCAAAAGAGTCAACTCCATTAGTGACATGACTTACAAGCTGGCTTCTGGCGAAGAGGAACCTCGCCGCAAGGGTGTTATTATCCCCTGCCGTTTCATTGAGGATGCCGAGGATCTGATTTCTAAAGCCCTTGATACTCTTCCTTCTTTTAACAAGTCTTCATCAGTTAACCTTGTCAAAGATCTGTCCGACAAGCGCCGTCCTCCTGCTACTGAGAAGCCAGGTGAGCTTTCCGCTGTTGTGAACATTGCTATTCGCGACAGTGAAGGTCAGGGCGACGCTGATCTGCTGGCTCGCATTGTTCCTATTGTGGATCAGTATAGAAAAGAATTTCTGGCCCATGGCGTCCGCCGTATTACCTTTATGTGTGGCCATAGTGACGGCTCGTACCCTGGATACTACACCTTCCGTGGTCCTAACTACCTGGAAGATGATTCCATTCGTCACAGTGAACCCGCCCTTGCTTTCCAGCTGGAACTGGGCCGTCTCTCAAAGTTCCATATTAAGCCTGTCTTCACTGAGAACAAAAACATCCACGTATATGAGGCTATTGGCAAAACTGTCGAGACTGATAAGCGTTACTTTACCCGTGCTGTGATTCGTCCTGGACGTCTTCGTGATGAGATTCCCACTGCTGAATACCTCATTAGCGAAGCCAACCGTACTATCAACGATATCTTCGATGCCCTTGAAATTATTGGCAACAACAACTCTGATCTGAACCAAGTCTTCATCAACTTCACCCCTGTGTTCAACCTACAGCCTGAGGAAGTTGAGCACTCTTTGCAAGGTTTTCTGGATCGCTTTGGTCTCCGTGGCTGGAGACTGCGTGTTGCTCAGGCTGAGATCCGGATCATCTGCACAAATCCCGATGGTACCCCGTTGCCTATGCGTCTTGTCATCACTAACACTTCTGGTTACATTGTTGATGTTGACATCTATGCCGAGCGCAAGTCGGAGAAGGGAGAATGGGTCTTCTACAGCTTGGGTGGCACCAAGGACAAGGGCCCCCTACACTTAATGCCCGTGTCTACTCCCTACGTTACCAAGAACCCTCTACAGCCTAAGCGTTACAAGGCTCATCTGATGGGTACCCAGTACGTGTACGACTTCCCTGAGCTTTTCCGCCAGTCTATCCAGAACTCTTGGACAAAGACTGTCAAGAAGAATCCCGCTATTGCTTCTCAACAGCCAAAGACCGGCGACTGCATGACTTTCAGCGAACTTGTTCTTGATGACCATGACAACCTGGACGAGGTTAACCGTGAACCCGGCACCAACACCTGCGGTATGGTTGGATGGATTTTCAAGGCTCGCACTCCTGAGTACCCTACTGGCCGTCGCTTCATTGTCGTAGCCAATGACATCACCTACAAAATTGGGTCTTTTGGTCCCAAGGAAGATGGCTTCTTCAACAAGTGCACTGAGCTTGCTCGCAAGCTGGGCATTCCCCGTATTTACCTGTCTGCTAACTCTGGTGCCCGCCTGGGTCTTGCTAATGAGCTGATGCCTCACTTTAAGGTTGATTTCAAGGACCCCGAAAACCAGGAGGCCGGCTTCAATTACCTGTACCTAGATGATGAGGCTAAGAAGCGCTTTGAGCGTGATGTCATTACGGAAGAGATTTCTGAGAATGGCGAGAAGCGCCACAAGATTATCACAATTGTTGGTGCTGAGGACGGTCTTGGTGTGGAATGTCTGCGTGGCTCCGGTCTGATTGCTGGTGCTACTAGCCGTGCTTACAACGACATCTTCACCATTACTTTGGTTACTTGCCGTTCCGTTGGTATTGGTGCCTATCTGGTTCGTCTGGGGCAGCGTGCTGTCCAGATTGAGGGCCAGCCCATCATCTTGACCGGTGCTGGTGCCTTGAACAACCTTCTAGGCCGTGAAGTTTATACTTCCAATCTCCAACTGGGTGGTACTCAGATCATGTACCGCAATGGTGTTTCACACATGACCGCCAATGACGAGTTTGAGGGTGTTTCCAAGATCATCGAATGGCTTTCATTTGTGCCTAAGGAGCGTAATGCTCCTGTGCCTGTCAGCCCTAGCTCTGACCCCTGGGACCGTGACGTCATATACACGCCTCCTCAGAAGCAGCCTTACGATGTTCGTTGGATGATTGCTGGTCGCCACGAAGACCCTGATTCTCCCGACAGTACCTTTGAGGCTGGTCTGTTTGATAAGGACTCTTTTGTCGAAGCTCTCGGTGGATGGGCTCGCACCGTTGTTATTGGCCGTGCTCGTCTTGGTGGCATTCCTGTTGGTGTCATTGGTGTGGAGACTCGCACTGTTGAGAACATCACACCGGCTGATGCCGCCAATCCTGACTCTATTGAGCAGGTCGCCAACGAGGCTGGCGGTGTTTGGTATCCCAACTCTGCCTTCAAGACTGCCCAGGCCATCAAGGACTTCAACAAAGGTGAACAGCTTCCTCTGATGATCATTGCCAACTGGCGTGGTTTCTCTGGTGGCCAGCGTGATATGTACAACGAGGTCCTCAAGTATGGCTCGTACATTGTTGATGCCCTAGTTGATTACCAGCAGCCTGTCTTTGTCTACATTCCTCCCTTCGGTGAGCTCCGCGGTGGGTCTTGGGTCGTCGTTGATCCTACTATCAACCCCACATACATGGAGATGTATGCCGACAAGAACGCCCGTGGAGGTGTTTTGGAGCCCGAGGGCATGATTGGCATTAAGTTCCGCAAGGACAAGCAGCTGGAAGCTATGGCTCGCCTTGACCCTACCTACGCTGACCTGAAGAAGCAGGTTGACTCTGGTGTCGAGACTGATAAAGAGAAGCTCCAGGAGCTCAAGTCACAGATGGCAGCTCGTGAGAAGCAGCTGCTTCCTGTGTATAACCAGATCGCCATCCAGTTTGCTGATCTTCACGACCGTTCTGAACGCATGAAGGCTAAGGGTGTTATTACCGGTGCCATTGAGTGGATTAACTCTCGTCGCTTCTTCTACTGGCGCCTTCGCCGCCGTCTCAACGAGGAACATATTCTGCGTCGCATGATGCCCTCGCCGCTTTCTAGTACTGCCAATGGTATTGTATTAGATGAGAAGACTCGTGGTATCCGTGAGCGAAACCTCGAGCTTCTAGCTTCATGGTCTAGCATTGCCGACTTCAAGGGCGATGACCGGGCCGTGGCTGAGTGGTACGAAGCCAACCGCAAGAGTGTGGCTGATAAGGTTGAGCACCTCAAGAATGAAAGCCTAGCTCAGGAACTGGCTGCGTTGGTGCAGGCCAACAAGAGTGTTGGTCTCAAGGGTCTGCGTGATGTTCTTCGCACAATGCCTATTGAGGAGCGCGAAGCTGCTCTCAGCTTCCTAAAAGAGTAAAGGATGGCAAATTTTCTTGAGTTTTTTTTCGCTTGAGTTGTTTGCAACAAGTGATTTCCTTCCACTTGTTTTCTGCCTTACGCCATCATTGAATGGCGGGACACAGTATATAGATGTTCGGTGATGTTTTTTCGTTTCCTTCTTGCTTGTATTTTTTTAGATATTTTGTCGTACCTGATTTTTTATTCTCGGTTCTTAGCATTTTCTATTTGATTTCGGCGCACCCTTCAGACCTTTCAATAGCAAAATACTAGAGAAGCAAGAGGGGGAAGATATGTGGAATCTTGGCCTCTCTAGCTGGCTTAACAAGGCATAAGTACCGTGGGATACTTGGCATTTATTGTTTAGCTAGGACAGCTTCTGGATTTTCTGTGAAGAAGGTAATTGGAGGGGGGTGATGAAGGCGGAAAATAAGGATGGGTTGTTTGATTTTCACATGGAAATGGATTTCATCTATCGTGGACAGTGTTCATCCGTATATGTTGTTTAAGAGTTTCTATCTTTCTTTTCTTTGACCAATAGGTCTATCTATAGTGAAGTACCTGTATAATCTTGAGCATGTGTCTTGCGTGATATCAAGCATCAGATAACGACGGTATGTCTTATCTTGTTCTAGCTCTAGTTCTATTAGATGAAATAAGGGTGGAAGCATACAAACTTGGTTTGGATATGGCTATCTATTCTAGGCCAGATTATCAAGCTTTTCAGCCACAAAAGTATGGCCTCGCCATCCACCACCACAGCACAACTTTTCACGGCATGCTTTTGATAGGCTATAGCCTTGCAGTATCGTAAAATATCCCTTACTGCCTTCATACACCTTGCCCAGCTCTTCAGTTCTTGTCTCGTCGTACAAATGGCCCACACTGTACTGCGTGATGTGAGGGCATTTGTTCAAGCAGCCCGTGTCCGGAGCTGCAGGCCATGCCAGCTCTTGACTAAATCGCCCAGAGCCGCATTTACTAATCTCTGCTGCTTTAATACTGACAGGCCTGCAAACTTGGCCGAAGCAATCTCAATTGCATACATGGAGCCGCAGCCGCCTGAGACATCACGCACAAGCAGCGCTGTTGGTGAGAACTCGCTCGCCAGAATGTCCCAGACCTGGCTCTCGGCCTCGTCCAGCTCAGCAGGCTTGGGGATATTGAGACGCTGCAGCGAAGTTGAGAAGGCGGAGAAGGTGCCTCTAGAGGGGGTCGGCGCAGCGCATATAGTGACGGGTGTTTGGCACGGCATCGAGAGGGGCTTTTGCGGAAGGCCGAGCCAGGAGCCAGTGAAGCCGCGCAAGCCGGAGCGTAGGAGGGTGCGTGAAAGCATAGTAAATTGCGCTGATGACAAGGCAAGTCGCAAAGCAAACAGGCAGACTTTGGAAAGAGAGTCCAATGAATAGCAGGTCGAATGGCCCAATAGTAAAGAGAGGGTTGTGAAGGCTGGGCGGGGTTGATTCACCTAAGAAGCTTTGCCGATTAGCATTACAATTTTTTTTTTTCACAACAGGCACTCTAACTGTAAAACAACAGCTACGATAATGATAAGAGGTCTACTTAGGGTTGATCGAGCCACAAATTAGGGGTTAGCATGCACACTTCTTGTTTTATTTTGTGGATGATTAATCCGAGACCCGTTCATAAAGCTCTGGACCACAAGCTGGAGAAATTAGCCTCAGCTCTCAACGTACAGGGCTGACAAGGCGGCGGGCAAAGCAGCAGCAGCCATGTGTTCTAGGGAGTTAAGGGGAGACACCATATATGTTGGGATTTTGGTTGGAAGACAGACACCAAGCAAGGGAGGTAAAATAAGATTAAATGGTTGGTTGATGGAAGCTCACAGAATGGGACAAGACTCTAGACAGGTTTTTTGGGTTGGGTTTAGTTGTAGTATGCGTGCTGTACAGTTGACGAGATCGCTGGCCATGTTAGAAAATGAACGGACGCTGTGGTACCAAGATAAACGATGCTTTAGTGGGCAAATAGAAAGTCATATTCCGTTATTTATTTGTTTGGCCTTCGCGTCAAACGATGTAGGTACGTATCATATCACTCCGTCACGGACACGATAATATCCGACCCTGGAGCGTACAAGGCCAAAATAAACACACTGACCAGCTGGCTATCCAATGTGTACCAGTTCTATACATATCATAATTGACCCTAGCTTGGTCTTTGCGTGTTTGTGGGCCTCAGGGTATTTTGCATGGTCTCTGGGCCGTTGTTGGGGTGGCCAATGAGACTCGCCTAGGATGCACAGCAGGACAAGGGCAGCTGGTGGTCCGCTCATGGAGCATTTAGCCCCCAAGCCTCGGTACAGCAGTATCTGTAAGTATGCCACGAAGTCATGGTTGTCTTTGCCGTTTATAGAGAGCCTCTTTGAAAATTCGAAAAAAGGACGGCACAGCAAGATTGGGTTTGGCATGTTCTCTATGATTTCGATTTCATAGCTGGCTGCTGGGAAGGCTTTCTGGAAAACATCTTTTTTCTGACTTTTAAAAATAGGACTGACTTGCTTGTTTTTCTTATAGTAAATAATACGTATGTATATATGCATACATACCACACGAACGTCGTTAATACTTGCTATGAAGACAAAATTACAAGCCGCAATGCTTTTCTTGGTATGGAAAGAACCTGCGTTTTTGAGGGCAAACAGACGTGAAGTTGGGTAGTTGCCCCGCGTCATTAGGGCTTAAGATGCTCTATGACGAGTGCACAATAATGATGTCCTATGCTTATTTTTGTTCTTTTTCATATAATTATGTGCTAACTCATCGTCTCACACTCATGGGGAGCAAATGTCCCAAATACAAAGCTCCCTGCTTCGTGTCTAGGGCCGAGCTTTTACCTACTGCGATTACTATTCTTGTCATTTAAATTTTGAGAATGAGACAACAGTTATTAACTTTGCCGGAAATGGTCTATTCACCATGGCCAGGCCGACAACTCTAAGACCCTGTAACCTGGGTGTCTTAACACTGACAGGAATCTATCCCTTGTCCATTATCCGAGATTGGCGTCAAATGTGCCATCTTGATCCATGTTCATGTTGATGGGGCATCGCTTTAACTCTTGGCTTTCTGGGCTAATCCTAAAATATGCGTCGGCGTGGAATACTGCGCTGTTGTCGATAACTTGAAAATATGGGAACCTGATATATAACTTCCCTCACGTCATGCTTTTCCCATTTCTCGTGCATCTAGCTCTACATCTCTGTACAAATAGTCTCGTCATTTTATACTCTTTTCCAGCCGTCTTCAATTGTCATCATCCACCGTATTTGCTCAGACCTGCTGGGAAGCCCTTCAGCATGGTATTCTTTCCCTCCCTTTTAGTGTCAATCTTGACGCTAGTCTCCTCTACAACAGTAGTGTTAGCAGAGGAGAAAGCGCCGCCCATACATCTGCCTAACCGCTACATTATCAAGGTTCAAGAGAAAACAGTAAGTTAATTCAGCCTCGCTTTTCCATTACCATTCGGACCTTGAAGCCCAATAGCGGTAAATCACCAACAAGCTAATGATGAAATTTAGGATCTTGCCATGTTTTACAAGAAGATTACCAATAAAGACATTCAAGTCAGATTAAATTACGACTACCCACTGTTTAGAGGTGCTTCCATCGAGTTTACAAATCCTGCTACGTCTGACCAACTGCTCCGAGAAATACGAAGCTTAAATGATGTTGAAGTACACCCAGTAACAGAATTTCATCGATCTGATCTTGGACTCGAGAAAATTCAAAACCTCCCAGACATTCTGAAGCGAGATGGGAAAGTCGATACCATAGATCCTTTGACGGGTCTTAACTATGATTCAACCCACGATATGACTCAGGTGGCCAAACTTCATGCCAAGGGCTACCGTGGAGGTGGCATCAGGATTGCTGTTATTGACAGTGGTGTAAGTTACGAATAGCTTGATTCTGATTTCCTACAATCCTAACTAACCCTTCTTTTAGATTGACTACTTGCACCCTGACCTAGGGGGCTGTTTTGGAAAAGGCTGTCTAGTCACCCATGGATATGACTTTGTAGGCGACGATTTTACTGGCAATAGGGGCCAAAAACCTGTTCCTGGTCCTGACCCCATGGACTGTTCTGGGCATGGCACTCACGTTGCTGGTATCATTGCTGCTCAAGGTAAAAATTGGAAATTCACCGGAGCTGCCCCCGAAGTTACTCTTGGTGCATACAAAGTCCTTGGCTGCTATGGAAGTACTACATCTGACATCCTTATTGACGCCTTTAACAAAGCCTATAAGGATGGATTCGATATAATTACAAGCTCTATAAGCCACAGTTCCGGTTGGTCTGAGGAAGGAACGGCCGATGCCTTGCAAAGTATCATTCGCAAGGGCGTTCCTTGTATTATGTCTGCCGGTAACAATGGCAATGAGGGCATGTTTTATGCTAACAATGCTCCAACTGATGTCGGCGTTTTATCTGTCGGATCTCTCTACAATATTAACACGCCTAAGCTAGAGATTCCTTCAAATTATTCGATCGATGGAGGCCCGCCTATCGAGTTTGAATGGACGAGAGGCAGGCCATACAAGCATTGGGAGGATGTCCAGGACTGGGAAATATTCCCAGTTGGTTTCGACACTTCCGCTACCTCCAACGGTTGCTTGTGGAAAGATTATCCGAAAGGCGTCGACCTTTCCAACAAGGTTGTCCTAGTGCGTCGTGGTGGCTGTGAGTTTCTTAAAAAGGCTTACATTGCTAGCGCTGCGGGTGCTAGGTACGTCATTATGTACAACAATGCCCCTGGAGCAGCGGATATTGACGTAAGCCCTGTTCCTGGAATTTTTGGGTTTGCCATGGTCACAGCTGAATTGGGTGAAACTTGGATAAAAGAGATTTCCACTGGCAAAAAGATCACATTGACGATGGCTCACCCATGGAAAGTCATCCCTCATCTTTCTATTTCTGCCAACACCGATACTGGGGGCTACCTTTCAAATACAACCTCATGGGGACCTAGCTGGGAATTGGGTGTTCGTCCCGTGATTAGTGCCCCTGGCGCTCGTGTTCTATCTACATACCCACGTGCCAAGGGAAGCTACGCTGTTCTTTCAGGAACCTCAATGGCAGCACCTTTGGTAGCCTCTATTGTTGCATTGGTTGGCTCTGTTCGCGGGAAGCTCGACCCGCCGACTATTGGGGGCCTACTAGCCAACTATGCTTCTCCAAGGAATTTCAACCCGGGAGACGGTTCGGGTGCAGTTGACAGCCTTGCGCCTGTACCTCAGCAGGGCGCCGGTCTCGTTCAGGCGTACGACTCTGCATTTGCGAATTCTATTCTCTCTCGTTCCTATGTTACTTTCCATGATGGTGGCAGTATCCCGAGAACTGTCAAGCTTCAAGTTAAGAATATCGGCCGCACTAAACTCTCGTACAAGGTTCACCACGAGCCAGCCCTCACAGCCCTGACAAAGGAATCCACAAAGTATAAGGCGTTCGCGGAGTTTCCTAACACTCTGACGAAGGACTTTGCTACCGTTACTGTGTCCCGCAACGAATTCACTCTAGAACCCCATACTAGCATCACTCTAGAGCTCACTGCTATTGCTCCCGACAATCTGGATATGTCTCTATTGCCTTTATGGTCAGGATATATGATTTTTACCGTCTCAGATGACACTAAAATGGTTCTTCCCTACCAGGGACTGAAAGGCTACGTGAATAGTGTTCCACAACTGGAAGATGAAAGGACCTTCTTGACTTTTATTCCAAAGGGCGAAGTTGCGCCTTATAAAAAGCTACACCATATCCCCGTCGGCTTGGGAGAGAAATGGGTTTTACCCACCCCAGGCACTAACAAGGCCACGCAAGAAGTAATCGATGATATTGAAATGCCTGGCGCTGAGGTCAACCCAAGCTTAAGAGCTGCCCAGGTTGAACTGCCTGGGTTTCAAGTCAAGTTGGTGGCTGGATCTATTTACTTAAGGGCTGATCTAGTGCCTGTTTCCAAGCAGCCTAAGTCTAAGACACACAAAAAGCTCGGGGTTGAGATAGTAGGCCAACATCACCGTTATCCAAGAGTCTACGCCACCCGTGGCAAGTATATAGAAGCCTTCGACGGTCTATTGAATGACGGCAGCTATGCTCCACCCGGCAAGTATAAGTGGCTGTTCCGTGCCTTGAAACTTGGTGGTAACTATAGAAAGGCTGAGGACTATGATACATGTGAATCTGCCGTCTTCGAAATCACCTACGAAGATCTACTTACTCCCGAGGAGGTTGCTAAAGCACGCAATAAGAAGAGACGCGAGCTAATGCCAGTTATGGACCCTGTCAACCTGGGGTCCTGAGGGAACATGCAGACCGAGGCTGATAAAAGGCGGTTGGTGTCGATCCCGCCATATTAAAGAGCGGTGCTGTTGGGTTTGGTATAGATTGTCAAGGCACTGATTTGGAGCTGGCGTTTTGTGGGTTTATCTACTGGGGGTGGGAGATGGCTGGGTTCTTTTTGATGCTTTTTTTTTTTTCGCCTTCTAGCATTTCATTACATCATACATATTGACGTGAATATTTACATAATTGATGATTCTAATAATACATACTTACAAGGCATTGTTTACTGAACTCGGATAGAAGGCAACCGGAAAAGACCTTACGAAGGAAGGAACATAAAGGAAAAGGGCAATTACTCATTTGCTCAATGACGTACCAGATGTCTTGCTGCTCTCGAGTCTTAGCTCCAAGTACAGCACTTGCCTTTTTGAGCAATGGACTTGTAGCTCTAGTCTTGAAGCTTTAGCCTTCTGGTCTTTGCGTCTCTATATCCAACGATCCGCCAGCATGGCAAGCCTTCGGGTTCTTCAGACTCGCCTTCCGGATCTAGATTTGAAGCTGCTATTTATCTTATTTATCTAATTGGCCAGGAAATTATCTCAATCACTAGCTACAGGGCTACCTTGTCCTCTCGTGTTACACGTGAGAAGGAGGATAAAGCTAGCAAGCTGAAAAGGCCCATGGTGATGTCGTAGAAGTAGTCGAATCAGAGACGTGTAGGCACGGTTAGCTTGCGCAACTAAAAAAAAGTAAAAAGTAAAAAAAAAAATCGTTGTTTTTGGCTACCGTTTTATTCCAAACTTGGTGGGTTGGTGCTTGGATTTTGTTGGCCTTTGTTGGCTCGCTGTATTTCGTTGGTCTATTTATTTTGTACTAAATCACTAGTCTTTGCTAGTACCACCCCTACATATATAACCTGTCCTTTGTCAGCTGTCTTCCATTGTGCTAGAGCAGGCTAGGCAGGGGTGAATAGGAGAAGAAGATGAGGGGGTTCTTCGGTCTTCATAGTGACTGGTCAGATTCAGCAAGACTATGTCGTTATTCACTGCTGAAAAGACAGACATAAACCATACACTGCGTGTATAGTATTGGTTCTGGCGAGGGGGGCTAGAATCATAAGGGGACGATCAACTAAACGGGCTAGATGGCTTTAGCCAGAAAGAAATACTTTCTTGATCTCATTTTAGGTGATTCCAATGATTCCTCATGTGTCTTGTATGAAAACAACCAAGCGGGCTGTTGGTGATCATTGATAATGCAGTTGATTGGAATCAAGTTTTCTAGCTTGATTCCCTTCGTCATCTCACCCTTCTCTTGTTGGTCCTCGCTCACTATTGTCCCCTCTTACTCTCTCTCCCTCGTTCTCTCTCTCTCTCTTCTTCGACTTGGAGAGGAGAAGAGCGAGATTATAAAGAGGTTGATGCTGACCTCAAGCAAGGCTCCCTTGGTGTTGTTTCTTTCACTCATGCTTGCTCCCTACGATCCAGCGGACCCTCTACCTCTCTAACTACATCTTACCTGCCTTTCCTTCTTCCATTAGTCCCGGTGTTCTCCTTACATAAACGATGGGCGACTTTGCTTTCATCACGCCTCCTAATACCACAGCCGACCGAGGCGCGCCGCTCAGTTTTGCAATTGCCGATACCAGTGGCCTGCACTCTGGGATGCAATACATGTGTAGTCTGACAACGACAGCCATCCACGGCACCAGTCGGGCAGGAGAAATCACAGCATTTGTGAACCCTAGCGACGCATACGGCATGATGTCTGGAGCTGAACAGGGCCCTGTCGTCTTCCACTTCAACTGGCTCATTTTCCAGTATAGCGGGGACTACAGACTACACTTCCATGTCCAGCGCATGGCTCCGGATTTGCAGACCTTTGAAGTTGTGGATATCCTCACGCACACCATGACTATCTACTAGTAACAGGCCTATGTTTACTTACATGAATGATGTACGTGGCATTGAGGCGGTCGGATAAACGGACAGATCTGGGGGTGCGTGTGTGCTGTTCCTGTATGTTTTGTATGTGTTGCATGCTGCATATTGCAGGCTGCTGCATGGGCAGCATGGACAGCATGGGCATCAAGGGCAGCAAGGGCAGCATTGTTGTGCGTGTATATACGTACGTGTGTTAACCTTCTGCTGTTGCTACTACGGATGCTATAGCCATTGTTGCTGCTACTATTATGGGCTGCTGACATCTTCTCTGTTTCCAGGTCACATACGAGCAATTCTAGCCCGCCCGTCCTCTATTGGGGACTCTCTCTCTCCTTTGGACCGATTATTCTGGTCTCTAGACTCTACCTCTACTATACCCGCCGGCTGTTGTTTTTCTTAACCAAAAAGCCCGGCTTCCTTTCGCAACTTGTCTTGTTGAAGACAGAATATATTCATGTACATAGACACGACCATATAGATCCTAGTTTATATAATCTCTCCGTTTTATTATCGCTTTCTGGGTGCTCTTAGTACTACTCTGCGCTCCATCGCACTAGAAAAGTAATTAACTGGCTCAGGCTGTCCCACAAGTTGCAAACCTGCCCCGGCACTTACCCTGCGTAGCATACAGAGTATACTAGCTTTACTGCTGGCTTTCTACCGGCCCTTCCTATCTGTAGACCTATGACCAGCCCCTCCCCGGGAAGTCTTGGTCGTGGCTAACTAGGTGCATCCCTGCTCTTCAGCCTGAGAGGGGGTGGGCTTGCTTGTCGGTCAGATTTTTCACAAAAGCAGGATTTAATCAGAAGAAGAGGGGAAACGGGACCTAGCTCTGGCTTAGGAAGAGGGGGGTTTCGTTTGCTTGCTTCTTCGAGGAGGAGAGATAGAGCAAAAGCGAGAGAGATACAGAGAGATAGAGACACACAGAGAGAGAGAGAGACAAAGAGAGAGGGCGAGAGACAAAGTGAGAGAAACAGGGAATGAAAGTCGCTAATCCTGCAATGGTTTGGAATACTCAGTTCTTGGCACTTCAAGGCCTACGTCGTCTTCTCGGTCTCACTCTTTGTCGCTGGCTGCCGCTTGTCGTCATGGGTCAGGCCTCAACATTAGGAAACCTTCGTTCAACCAAGGCCCCAGCTCAGCTAAAGGGCTAAATGAACTTGGTGCTTCTCTTCATGCCCCCTCCCCTCGTGTCTCTATTTCAGCCCAATAATCCTAAGTCGCGGTGCTTGCCCTGTTCTCCTTCTCCTTCTCCTTCCTTCTCCTCCTCCTTCTCCCCCTCCTCCTCTTCCTCCCCCCCAAGATCAAGAGCAGCAGCAGATTGTCTCATGTTGATGTGCATTATTGCCTGTGGCGCACATGTGGCGTCTCTCCTTTTTCCATCTTTTTTCTTTTCTTTTATTTTCTGCTCTCAACATGCCTTGTTCTCTGGCCTCCCCTTGGTCTGTGCTGGCTTCGCGACTCTCACGTGATCTGAAGTGTCTGCAACCACCACGACGCAATTGATTCTGGAACAAAGCCAATGTTTAAAAACGGCACACGGCCGTCCTTGTCCTGGAGGGGGATGAAGGGATCTAGGATCTAAAGTTGAATTGTCGTTCCTTGGCCTTCGCTAACCCATTGTACGTCATGGCCAGATATAGGGTTCAGAATCACGTGATTTTTGATTTAGATCAGACAACTTCGGTACTGCCTGCTCAGCGTTCTTTGTTTCTTCTGACAGGTCACCCTCCCTCCTTCTCAAATCCCTTTCTTTGTTTCTTTCCCTTCCCCTGTAAGATCATGAGACACACCACTACTAGACAAGCTGGAAGTCTGTAACAAAGGTACTGCTAGTGGTGTTTGACCTCACATATTACGCAAATGCATAACAATAGAAAAAGAAATGGTACAACGGCCTAAAAAGTCGGGCCGTTTGTGTAGGAAAGAGAGCGGCATGAACTATTGTCTGGACAATGTCAGCTGGAGAGTAGTAGATGACGAATTACACAAACAAGCCAGCCGTTACTGCGCTTGCTTTTGTTTCTTTATTAGATTTCTTTAGATTCTGCCGTATGAGTATATATCAGAAAACCAATCAAAATCAATTCCAAAGTCTAGGCTTATGGCCTCGCCCAAGGGCTGTGGCACCGAGCCACCGGTTGTTGTCGTTGTCGTCTGCGTATTTGGCGTGAACGAGCTCATGATCATACTAGGAGCACCAGCCACCTGGCTATTATTATCAAGTGTTGAGTCGGTGGGTGTTATGGCCCCAATGCCAGCGCCAAAAGTGCCGGTAAAAGCAGTGCCCGTGATCTTAATCAGATGGCTCTCCCATGCGGAGCGCATGTGAAACAGTGGACGGCGACTGCGCGAGAATACATCGTCGCCTGGGGTGGTGTCGACCACGGTGCCGGATTCACTGGCCGCAGAGGCAAAGTTATTTGAAATACGTTCGATGACCGCAATCACATCAAGAGTCTGGCGCACATATGCACGATCCCAGCCTTTCTGGTCAATGGTGGTAAGCTTGCACAGAATGCAGCAGTTGCGAAAGATCTGGAACCAGACGTTAAACGGCAGCGATATGTACGTCTTGACAGGGACCCCGAAAAATCTGTCAAACCAATTCCGCAAGAGGTGGAAGCAGTGGCCGAGAATGTTAACTCGTTCCGTGTTGACCCAAGGCTCAGATGGGGGGATATCCCAGCAACTAGCATCATGGATGGCAATCTCAGCAGTGTTAACGACAGATTGGACAATGTCTGTATGAGTAGACTGAATTAGCAAGTGCAAAGTTTGGGTTGTAGATAATGGTATAGCATGTCTTACAATTGTCCCGGATCTCAGGAGGAATCATTTCCTTGATCTCGCTGATGCGACTTTGCAGCATCTTGCACTGCATGGTTTGCGTGGTAATTGTTGACCCGGTCTTGGAGTCGTTACGATCGTTGATCTCCCGGAACAACTTGGTTGCTTCCATGGTAACAAGTTGGCATCGCGTCATGACGACAAGAATTTTGTCGTAGGGCGAATCCTGCTTCAAGGCTATTTCAAGAAGATACTCCTCCATGTAAGGCATCCAGGGCATAGAGGGGATTGACGAGCCAATATGTAAAAAGTAAGAGAGACTAGACGAAGAAAACAAAGGGGTATTAGCGGTTAGCGACACATCCAGAACTTGGCACAAACGCTATGAGAAGTTCAAGGGTAGCAATAGTACCTAGACGAGATAAAGTAGCATCCTAACGCTGCACGCTTTTCGTCCATTTCACGATCGGAAAACGACGGGGGCGGGTTAGGATCCTGGGACGCCAAGTATTCGTTCTGCGTCTTGTTGATGTTTATAACAGATAGAATGCCCATCGTGATATTAATGTACATGCACATAAACGGCTTTAAGTGATTGGACATCTGGTGGTTGCCCCAGCCCAGAAAAACTACCATGCCCTGTAGCACGTCCAAGGTGGCGGACTGGTCAGTCATGATTAATTGGCTAATAACCTCGCGTATGAGTTTGCTCAGGCGACTCTGCACTGACGTAATCTTGCTCGTGACGTTGACAATGGCTAGCCACAGAAACGGTCTCTCATTCTTGACGCATGAAGCACTGGCATTGCTTGGTATGTAGACGAAGGGAAAATATTTCATATTCTCCGTGCGAAAACGATTAAACATGGCCTCCTCTTCTTGTGGCGTAAAGTCCTGTGGGACCCATGAAGGGGTTTCAGTAGCAGAATTTTTGTGGTAAAGGATGTCACCTTGAATGTAATTAGTTATAAATTCGCGTGCAGGGTTGAAGATGTTGGGCATGACCGCACGCTTCGTGGTCGGCGGGGGTTTGCTAGTAGTAGATGGCATCTGCGAGCCAAGCGAGGATACAGAGAGTACGGAATAAGGATACATCGATGACTGTTGTGGCCGTGTTGAGTCATGCTGAAGTGGCGGTTGTGTCGAGGCTTGCTGCGCGTGGGGGTGAAGAGGCACCAGGTGAGTATTTCTAGTATGGTAAAGCGGTTGTGGAGCGTTGGAGGTTGGCTTCGAGTGTTGCTGTTGTTGCTGTTGTTGGTGTGGCTGCTGTTGCTGTTGCTGTTGCAGTGGATACGGTTGTGGCAGTGGTGGCTTTTGATTTTGTTGTTGCTGCTGCCGCGCCTGTTGTGCAGGCTTGAGGCTACTCTGCGTGAGGTCCGGTTGTCGGGCTAGTGGTACAGTTGATGATGCTGATGCGCTGGCTTCTGCAAGGTCCTGCAAGGTCGCTCGATTAGACGACGGCGCGGTCAAGCAAGCCGCGTCGTTGGAAGCCGATCCTGTGTCGTCGGCCCCGACACCTATCCGGCCGGGGCTCAGGGCCGAAGCCGACGATCCCGGGGTGCTTGATACATCGGCAATAGCCACAGCAGCCGAAACAGCAGGAGTAATGGTAGCAGGCTGCGGGGCAGCGCTTTGTCCGCCTGATTTTTGCTGCAGAAGATTCACCAGATTGTCTAACTTTTCTTCTAGAGCTGCACGTGATGACGCCCGTGATCCCGTTGCGCGTTTCCGGACGCCAGTTGTTGGCGGCCGATGGCAGACTTTATGCAGCCGATGGCACCTGGTAGCCAAAACAAGAAAAAAGATGGGCTGTCAGCAGGCTAGAAGTCGTGTGCTTGTTTTGGTGGTGATAGCGATTTGGTATAAAAAAAAGAAAAAAAAGGAAAAAGGAAAAAAAGAATAGGATGGATTATAAGGGGCGGAGTTGACAGGAAGCAACCAACAAGGCTAGATACTAAAGTAGAGACACTTACCTTTGGCACTCGCCGCTAGATGCTGGAAGCATGCATTTGCGCTTGGTCTTGACACATTCGGCACACGCCTTTCCATATGGCGCTGGCAAGTAAGCCTCAGGACCGGCTGGTGCCAAACCTGGCGCAGAAGCTGGGTTCGGGGACATGTTGGTAGAAGATTTTGTAGGCTCAGGTTGTAATGGGTGCTGCACAGGGCGCGGGGCAGCCATTGTGGGTATGTGGGGGAGGAGGGGGGGAGTGCAAGTAGAGAAAGAAGCAGTAGGGGAAAATCAGCAAGAGGGAGGGCAGCGGGAGTAGAATTAACGAAGGATAAGGGGTCCAAGGTACAGAATGTGTGGATTATGTGGTGATGGTTCTGCTGTTTCTAGGCACTGGCTAACAAGCGGTTGTGGCGGCTGTGGCGGCTGTGGCGGCTGTAGCAGTTGTTGGCGAAGTCAAGCTCCGCAGATTAAGGTAAAACAAGTCGTGCTCTATCTTAGCTGCGAGATATAGAGATATTGATGGAAGATGGCGGTCTGCGCTATCAGAAGCAATAGCCTGTGGCCGGTGGCGTATGTCCAGGCGAGATTTAAACCCAACTGTAATCAAGTCAGCCTCAATAAGGTTTCCTCCCCTTTCATAGCCGTAGCTCTAGTTAGACTCTATCTAGGCGCGTCGGCAAAGAGCAAAAAAGAGCCACAATTGGTGCTGGCCAAGGCTTGGCACATACGGCAGGCGAGTGTGCAGGGCAGGTGCACACAAGGCGAAAGCTGGAATAGAAGCGGGTGTAGTTGCAAGCTTTAAGCCAAGATTTGTGACTCGGTATTGAGACACAGCACACAGCATGCAATGTAAAACTTGTCCTTTCTCGGGGTGTGAAGGACGAAGAGAAGAGAAGTAGTGAATAGAAGGATGGGGTTTAAGAGTAATAAAGGAGGCCAATACGAAATTTGAAAAGCCACACTGGAGATAGCATATGTTGGTGTAGGTGCGGGAGCCGGAGCAACCCCAGGCAGAGTCTTTTCTGCTACTTTCTCTAAGAATCGCAAATTTGCCGAGGCTTGAGTACCGTAGGCATTGATGTTTGGTCATGAAAGGAGAAAATAAAGTGAAAATGATGAGGTGAGACGGATTAATTTCAGCGCCTCGTTTTTCCGGACCTGAAATCCGCCCCAAGCAAAAATTAGGAAGAAACTCTACACACCCTTTCTGCGGAGCTTGCCGCGTTTCTCATTCTCATAGCGGGATTAGGCATGTTTTAAAATCCGTTTCCAACTGCTCTGTTGCCCTATTACTAACCATCCGCCTTTACCTTTAGTCTGTGCAGCGCTTCATATTTAATATTTAGCTGCATATGAAACTTGTTAAATAGTAGGTAGACAGATGGGAGAATTCACCTTAAATTTCATGAAGAGGCAACGAACAAAACGTTTAAGGCCGTCTAAACCCTACTTGCCACGTCATTGCCTAGCATGTAAACAGCTGAATGCTCAGACGTTAAAGCACAACCCCTAAGATACAGAAAGACAAGGACAGCCGCGATGATAAATAGGCAAAAGTCAAAGCCAGTGCTACTGTGTCGCTACTACATAACATGTCGTAAATTGCATACATCTATTATCAGCAAATAGGGCTGCATTTCCTCGAGCCAGGCACGAAATCCTTTCTCGTCCTGGTGTTGGTAAATCCTAAACATAAAACATAAGCAACTCGTTTCCACCTCCCACCCGTTATATCCCATCAATATCATGCGCCGTCTCTCATATATTTTCCGATCCCAGATCAACGTCGTCCCATCTATGGCCGTTACAGTAAGATGAATAAAGACCATATGGAGGGGAAAAGAAGGCGCCTAAAACTCCAAGCCTCGCTCACTGTTTCTGCGCGTTTCTTGCTCTTTTTCCCTCTCTACATCCACCCCAGCATTTCTAGCGTCCCCCGCATTTCGGACGCACCAAGCCCTACAATGCCCAGAGCTCTAACCTGCGACCCTTTGCGTAACTTCTGCAGCCCAATTGCAAGTTTCCAGCTCTCCTCCTCGTCTACAACCACGAGGTAGCGCTTACCTTCCTGGTCGCGGATGGTTGCCCGCAGGACATGTAGGCCCTTATTTCTCCAGTCACCTGATTGGCCTGAGGGTGAGGGGATCGTCATATCCGCAAACTGCGACTCACACATCCCCATTGAGCAGCAGCCCTTGCAGGCGGTGAGCAGCTCTGAAATGTATGTGTCGGCATCGGCGCCCTGAAGTATGCGTGTGCCACCTCGTTCAGGACGGATGCGCGCCCCCGTTAGTTTATTCAGCATGCTAGGCCCACTAGACGTTGCAATACCCGAGGGTGTTGCAGCAGAGGGGTTGATACAGTGCTTAGGACACCAAACCTCCATATGTTTTAGTGTCCATGCCTTCACATCCCACTCCCGCTGCGGAACGCCGCGAATGTCGTCGTCGATGAAGAGACCCTCTGTCGTCATTCGAAGTACTAACCCATCGGTGACTGGTCCCTGGCCGGAGATAAGCTGTGTGGCTGGTGTCTTCGAAAACTGGTTCAAGAACATGTATACTGCTCGAATGCTAATCTTATCAGGATTGGGCGTTGTATAGTGTCCCCGGAAGGATGGCGGTGGAGTAGTACGCGATGTTGATTGAGAAGGTGCCCATGATCCATCTGACACATCCGAAACCGACTTTTTGCGTGGAGTTGGCTTCTTGGGCTGGTCATATGGGCGATACGAATATGTTTCTTCGGGTCTCATTGATGCTTTCCCTGCGGCTGATGGCGGTTGCCGGGGAGACTCCGTATAATGATATTCGGTTCGAAGATTATGAGATGGATGGTGGGTTGTAGGCGGGGGAGCTGCAGAGTATGGCGATGCCGTAGGCGGCTCCGATACTGTGGACTTAGCAACAGATGGCTTGCCGTTGGGCCAGATCCGCGTCTTTTCGCCAACACTGGAATATGCATAGCCGCCAGCACGGCTGTTCTTATCTTCTTCCTTGCGAAGCTTCTCGGCTGTTTCTCTCTCTAAGCGTTCTTTGAATTCGCGTTCGCGGCGTTCACGATCAGCAATTTCCTGCAGCTTAGCAAGCCGGATTCTTTCTTCCATCTCCTTCTTTTCTTGCTCCATTCGCTCCCTTTCTTTTCTCTCTTTCTCCAGCCTCTCCTTCTCTTTCTCCTCCTTTTCTCTCCTCTCTTTCTCTAACCTCTCTTTTTCTCTCTTCTCTTTCTCTAGCTTCTCTTTTTCTCTCTTCTCTTTCTCTAACCTCTCTTTCTCTTCATCTTCCCTCCTCCGTTGAGCAAGCCTCTCCTCAAACTCGCGTTTCTCACGCTCGTGCTGTTCTTGCTCTCGTCGCTCACGGAGGAGGCGCTGTCGCTGTTCTCGGTCCCGGGCCGCTTTTTCTTCGGCTTCCCGTTTCCTAGCCTCCTGTTCGCGCTCTTCTCGTATCTTGCTTTCGCGTTCGCGTGCTTCGCGGACCATGCGCTCTCTCTCGCGCTCTCGCGCCTCGTGCTCCTTCTTCAGTCGTTCCAGGGTCTCTCTTTCACGGGCTTCGCGCAGGAGGCGATCAAGCCGCTCCTTTTCCCGTTTTTCTTTGGCTTCTTTTTCGCGTTTTTCCTGCTCAAGTTTAAGCTTGGCTGCACGTTCGCGTTCTTGACGCTCACGCTCAAGCTTTTCCTTGCGTTCGCGTAGCTCACGCTCTCTGGCTTCTCGTTCCCGTGCTTCTTTGTCGCGAAGCTCTTGCAGTCTCTTGGCAGCTTCGTCTCGTCTGCGTTGTTCTTCTTGCTTAGCTTTTCGTACTTCTTCCTTCCGCCTAGTTTCTTCGCGGGCCCGTTCCCAGGCATTCAAAGGGTTGGGGCGTGAAGTCAAAGTAGGAATGGGGCTTGAAGTAGGAGCAGGAGCTGGGGCTGGAGCTGGAGCTGGAGCTGGAGCTGGAGCTGGAACTGGAGCTGGAACTGGAGCTGGAACTGGAACTGGAGCTGAAGCTGGAACAGGAGTAGGAGTAGGTGCTGGAGCTGAAGCTGAAGCTGGAACAGGAGTAGGAGCTGGAGCTGGAGCTGGAGGTGGAGCAAAAGTTGGAGCTGGAGTTGGAGCTAGAGTAGAAGTAGGAGCTGGAGCTGGAGCTGGAACTGCCACTGGTGCTGTTGCAGGTGTTGACACAGGGGAAGATGCAGCAACAGGTTCAACCATTTGTGGCAAAGGAACAGGGGCAGCAATGTGCCGAGGGCTCTGTATGGAGACGTTTGCCTCGACTCTGACTTCCGGTAGTGGCACTGGTCGAGATGAAGTTGATCTTTTCGCAGCAGGTGCAGAATACGTGACTTCAGGAATATGCGTAATACCCTTTTTGGACTTAATCTTTTGCACTGGGGTAGGAGAGGATAAAGCTTCATAGGCGATCTCAGCGGTCACAACCGACTTGGCGGCAACTTTTGTCTTAGTTTCAGACTTTGCGGAAACCTTGGATTCCTTTTTAACGGCTTTTTTCACCTTTAGGGTGACCGCAGGCTCAGGGACAGCTGCGGGTTCGGGCTCAGATTCAGCTTCAGGCTCTACAAATTTGGTAGGAGGTTCTGCCTTGGCCTTACTCTTAACCTTGACGACTTTCTTGACCTTTTTAACCTTGGGTGGCTTGGGGACTAGCTCTTGTTCAGATTCAGACCCAGAAGCCATAGGTGGCTCAGGCTCGGAATTGTCCTTATAGCCCATCATGACATCGTCGTAATCGCTTTCAGGCTCTGGCTTCGGCTCTGGTGCCTTTGCGACCTTGACCTTTTTCACCTTGATGATTTTTGTCTTTTTAGCCTTTGGCTTTGCAGGTTCAGGCTCAGGCTCAGGTTCGGGTTCTAACTCGGATTCTATGTCTAGCTCTGGCTCTAGCTCCGGTTTTGACCCATAGTCAAACTCAATTGGAGGCGGAGGTGAAGGAGGCTTGACAACCTTCTTGGCCTTCTTGGCCTTGGTCAAGGGCGATTCCATCTTCTCAACTTTGATTGGTTTTTTGACAGGCTTAGGCTCAGGCTTAGCTTCGACAACATAGTCTGCTGCCTTATCTAATTTAGACACAGACTTTGGAGTAGACTTGGTATAAGCCTTGCCTTCGGAGCTGGATGTCGCTTTTTTTACTGGGGGCTTAGAAGCTGAGCGAGTCTGTTGTCTTGGCTTAGTGTCAAATTCCCCATCATGGCCAATATCGAAAGCATAATCATGTTGATGCTGGCGAGTCTTTCTGTGAGATGCAGGTGTTGTCTTTATAGGCGACTCAGGTTCCGACTCGACATGGGGGTTCATCGGGCGCGATTGAGATTCGAATGCAGGCGGCGTCGGTGATTTTACAACTCGGGGAGCACGAGTTGGGGTTGAGGGGAAAGCAAGGTCAACGGACGATGGAACATCTCTCCGTCGGCGAGGGGTTGAGAAGATGGGCCGGGGGGGAGGAGACGCTTGTCTAACAGTAGGGCTAGGCGCCCTCTGCGGGGGTGGCGTCGGTTCTCTTAGAAGAGTAGGTTCTCTTGGAGGAGGACTGGGCTCCCTAGGAGATGGTGTAGGCTCTCTTGGAGGTGGGGGAAAAGGCTCTCTTGGAGGTGGAGGAAAAGGCTCTCTTGGAGGTGGAGGAAAAGATTCTCTTGAAGGCGGGCTTGGGGGAGGTGGGGTAGGTTCTCTTGGTTGTGGGGGCGGGGTTGGTTCACGAGGAGGCGACGATGGAAAAGTGGCTGCTTGAGGTGCTGCTTCAGGCGGAGATTCTCGCTCATATTGGTAGCGTCCCTGCTGTGAATATGATTCTTGTTGGGGATACTGATTATTTTGAGGAGGTGCCTGAGTAGGTATGGGTCCTGCAGAAGCAGAAGGTTGATAGCTAGCCCCCATTGTGGGCTTTGCGCCAGTGAATGCCCTGCTCTGAACTTGGCCAATATACCATGAGCCGGCGCCCACCAAAAACAAGGCCAAGATCATTGTGAGGTTGACCATTGCATAAGAGCCATTGAGCCAGCTTTGTAACATAGGCCCAATGCTCTGAAAGCCAGCAACCATGATTAGGGCACATGAGAAGCCCGCTGCGAAGCTGTTCATATTGGTGTTTAGTGAGGGTAGGTAGAGAAAGCCAGAGCCTGCCGAGTGGGGGGGGATAACGAAAATGTCGTAGTTTCCGGGGGGAAGTCTGGAGCTAGAAGAGTCGCCTGTCTGGGTGGTTCGTGAATTCGGGCCGTTGGGAGGAGGGGGCGGCGGTGGCCCGGTCATCGTTCTTCAACAAGACAAATGAAAAGAAAGAACGCAAAAGTCGCTATATAAATGGGCGGTAAAAAAACAAAGAGGGTATCACAGTCGAACAATAGCAAAGCGCTAGGCAAAGGAATTGACTAACTCCAACTGCGAAGGGCCATTGGAGCGTGGGTATGTGATGAGTTGTAGTGAACTGGTTGCTGCCTACGCGCTGTTAGCAGCCGCTGCGCCATAGCGGGATGGGAGGACAATGCTCTTACAGAGGAATTCGTGAATGCCGCCGAGTCTCTAAGCTAAGCCACACCAAGACCGCGTGAAGGCAGAAACGGGTGGCGATCGACCTTGGTGGGGAGGAGAGGTTTTCCGTCAAGAACAAGAATGCGCCTGTTGGATTAAGGTTGGAATGTAAGACTGAGAGCCTAGCTGATTTGCCGTGGATATAGATGATTCGGACGTCAAAGTTTTAGTTCGATGTATGCTTCAAAGAGGTTCCAAGGTTCTTCTTCAAGGGCGCCGGCGTCTTGTCACGTTGATTTCTGAGGCTGGGTAACACACTTGGCGGAAGAGAGTGGGCTGGTTTTGAGAATGTCAAGGAAAGCAAGTACAGTACCATACACAGATAATGACTTTTTCTTATCCCTGTATGGGCCACAGCGCGTGATTAAACAACCAGGGGGGGAGAGCGCACATGTAAAAGGAAAGATCAAATTCAGGCTATGCTTTAAGACCTTGAAGAATGGCTTGCAGATAAATAAAACGTGAAGCAGGCAGTAAACCTAGTCCCCGTGAACACAAGGCTAGATATTCAAATAGGAAACTTGAAAATTTAGAGGACAGCAATTGCGAATTACATGAAGGGCAGGGAATACGACAGAGAAAGGTAATTACCCAAGCGCATTAGACGAGCTTTCCTGTCTATAGATGCATTTCATACTCCAAGTATTTTTCCCATATAAACTCCTTGCTAAATAACTTGGTTGTTTTGTTTACCTGGCTTCTGTGCTAGGCCTGATTGAAGGAACAAACACGGTACATAATAGCAACGAGCCGTGTGCTAATCCCCAACTGAAATTTAAACCCCTTGTACCTGGAGATCCCTTTTATCTAAGCACTGCTTCAACGGCATAGAAACCTAGTTTTTTTCTCGAACATTTGAGCAAAACCTTTTCTCTTCCTTAGCACCAGTGGACCTAGAAAGGATGTTGCAGTAGAAGCTTATACCAAGAAGAAGCACTAAATCAGACGGGAGTCTTCTTATACCGCAAACCACACACAAAGAGCTATTGCATGGTGGTTTTTTTCTAGAATCTCTAATGTTGGTGTCAATAGTAAGTAGTAAGGTACTCGACTTTGCTACATCTGTTTCTCCCCCGCAGCTTCCACCATTGGCACAGCAATAACGTTCCTTTAAGTCCACTCACACCTCCTTCTCTAGCAATCTGGACAACACACTCCTAATAAGACAAGTGCTGCTATCCGCATTCCCATAAAGGTCACAACTTATGACTATTCACTTGTGATGCAACCATCATCGCCACTACCACCATCCACCACAAGAACAACCAGCAATGAACGAACCACCTTCAAAAGTTGAACAATAGACACTGCCGAGTCGGTCGACCTGATTGGCCGGCTCCCCATCGACTAAGTTGCCTGGCAACAAGACCATGAGACGGTACTAATCTACTCTATCTCTTCTCCACTTAATGCTCCTTTGGTCTGCCCATTGTTTTAAGAACCCTAAAGAGCACATAGAAGGTGGTTTTGAGGGTTATTTCTGGTATTGCACAAAATGGTCTTGTCATCACGATAAAACTAGCTAGAAATTCAACAAGGCTGACCAAGAGTTTCGAGAATATCTGCAATGTGTACGGAAGGCAAAAAAAATCTATTAGCTTTGCATAAATCATCCACACTTTCATGCATTACAGTGCATGAATTAGACTTGTCTGTGCTGTGCTGCTTAGTGCCATCGTCAACTAGGGCTCGACGAAAACTCTGACCAGTTCGCTATCTATTCTGAGTTTCTAGATATACCTTCTACAGGACTGCAGGTCCCGTATTCTGTTGTACACTCAGGATCATGCGTCCGCAACCGTCCCAAGTACGACATGGCGGAGAGAAAAGTTCCACATGGGCTGCTCTGAAACATCTGCAGACATAGACATAGGCGGCTAGCTATGAGACGGAGGAAGGACGGGGAACTTGACTTGCTGTATTAATAAGAGCGTTATGAGCACGTATTTCTGAAGCAAGACTTTGTAACCAAAAAAAAGACAAATCATGATAAGGAGAAGCCCAACGCCGTTGTAGAAGAAATGAACGTAAAACCAAGCAGGGGCATTCAAGGCATCAACCAGGAGGTATAAAAGGTAACAAGAGAAGCACAGAACAAAACTCCCAAGATCAGGCTAAAAGCGAAAAGAACACTACTGACACTATTGGAGGCAAACAGTGATGGTAGACCCTTCCTAAGAAGGTCAAGAGCAAAGCAGGACGAAGCAAAAACAAGGCTCTGAGGAGGAAAATACACGGTAGAACGAGCAAATCTCTCGGGCGCAGCTGTGAATACGCTAGGAGAGTAAAAAAACGACAAACAAGAGAAATTAATCAAGGGAGAGAGCAGAACAGCGATGCCAAAAAGACCGAACGCATCGCCAAGACCTAAGGCTCTCATTTGCTCAAGAGCGTAGCATCAAAAACAACTCCTGAACACACCATGAGAGCCCCCTAACTAGGCGCATGACAGCCTCACAGAAGCTAAACAAAGCTCCCATGGTGAGGGCTAGGAACCTCAGTGCCAGCCCAGCAGTTCCTCTGGCAGACATGCCCGCAAGCGCTAGAAGCCCTTCACCGCTAGTGCCAGAGTAACCAACCGCTGCTCCACCCGGGACAGCACTGCCGCCACTGCCAGCAAGTCACGATGCTAGCTTCTTGATACGGTTGCGCGCGACACGCACTTTGCCTGAGACGCGGTCGACGTCTTCATTAACACGATCGAGCATCTCGACATGGCGCTCAACTTCGTCCTTGATTGCCAGTCCCATATCCTTTTGCCGTCGTACAATAGCGGCCAGTTGGTCCAAGCTCTGGTCCTGGCTTTGCATCATCTGTTGCTGTAGCTGGAGGACACCGGTGTTATCGAGCTCACGCGTCTGGTCAGTTTCAGCAACGGGTGCGCCAATCACTCGGCCACTACGGGGGGTAATAGCAAGGGAGGATGTAGGCCCGAAAAGTGCCATTTTGTCAGAAGATGAGGCAGCACCTGTTCGTGCTAGGGAAGCTGTGGAAGAGATTGTATTGCTTAGCTTTTCAAGGCCCTCACGCTCAACCTTGGCTGACATCAAGAGATCACGGCGTCTACGCAGTTCACCATCACCTAGTCTACCACGCTCCTGGATGACAGATAGGCCCTCCGATAGAGTATGTAGTAGACCGCTAGCCTTGGACAAGGCCCGTTTAGCACCAGTGCCAGCCTCGACTGTTGCAGCAGTATTATTGGCATCTACTGCTGCATCTCTGCGAGAAAGGCAATTTCGGGCCTCCTGAAGCAACATTTTCATCTCTCTGTGCATATCCAGCCAAGTTGATGGATCTTGGGCTCCCACGCCTGCCACATTGTTGATCAAGCCACCGGCTGAGACAGACGAGCTAGGTGCGCTAGTAGATGGAAGGTTCAAGAAAGCTCGCCAAGCTGAAGTTTCACGCCATCTGCGGTCGGGTGACTCGGCAATGGCACGCAAATATGTCTCGAGAGCGGCACGACGAGTTTC
This sequence comes from Ceratocystis huliohia, assembly GCA_038382965.1. Classification (NCBI taxonomy): domain Eukaryota; kingdom Fungi; phylum Ascomycota; class Sordariomycetes; order Microascales; family Ceratocystidaceae; genus Ceratocystis; species Ceratocystis huliohia. The sequence goes on along the minus strand of JAXCEX010000097.1, from coordinate 46,893 downwards.
AGTAAGCTCGGGGGACGAGACCGTAGATTTAATCCATGACTTTCCAGGTAGTGGGCTAGGCGGCGGAATGCCAACAGCAGTTGCCAAGGCAGTTTGTAGGGCGACAAAGTCAGAATAGCGCTTCTGGACCACGAATGAACGGAGAGGAAGGCGGAGAGTGATGTTATACAGCGTGTAGGGCTTTGCATTAGGCGAGGCAACAATTGTCGATGGGATGGAAATTTCGGCGGGTGGTGCCATGGCGGCGAGGCTGTGATTTCCTGGCACGGCTTTACTTCTCTAGAGTTCTTGGAGTTCGTTGGGTAGTTGATCAAGGAGGTCTCAAGAGAAGAACAGCTTTGGGAGATTCACATATAGCACGCTAGCAGGAGATAGTCGTCTAGTCAAACAGCGAAAGCGAAAGCCAATATCTTTTAGGTTGTGAAATGGAGGCTTGAAACAGAGAGAAACTTAAGATGAACGAAGAGAAGAGGAGGGGAAAAAAACGAAACCAAAAACTGTGTATGGATCTAGTTAGTAGCTAAGCTCTAGTTCAGAGGCAGTTTAGGTTGGGTCAAAGTAAATAACTGGTGGCTGGAGAACAACAGCAAGCAGCTAGGCTGACAATAAAGTTTGCAGCGGGAGCAAAGTACAATATTAAGATCAAGAATCAGCTGTTCAGGCATGGGCTTGCACAAAGAATAAATATGCATAACAGCTGGGTACTATTATGTTCCCTGTGCACGTCGTCAAGAAATCAATAGGTAACAATAAGTGAAGCAATTCGCATCCCACAACGACCGAGGTTCTATACCCGCGCCTCATAAATTAGATGCTTCCAGCGGCGTGGGGAAATTCCGCCGGGTAAACTCCGGTTAATCACTTGGCCTTTTGTAACTCAATGATGTACACTTGACGATAGCCTCACAATTGGGGTAACGAATGTATTGCCGACGCTTGTGCGTGGCTACGTGTGTGTAGATGCATGTGTAGTTTCATCTGTATGTCAAAGTAAGTCAAGGGCTATGCAAAGCCAAACTATGGCCTGAACTCGACGTCCAATAAAACATCATGTTGGCTAGCATCAGGCACAGCCAACAGGAGGTGAGGTGGTGGTGTCAAGCGAGCTATTGCGTGAATAAAAAGGGAAGAGTCCGGCGGTTAAATGCCTACATTGTGGCTTGGCGCTCTTATTACACTAATGACTCTAAAAACAAATACAGCATTAGGTCTTTCTGTGTTCAATCCCATCGGGCTTTGGAGGAATCCTCGTCACATGCACGCTCACATTCATTTGCCTGCCTACCTTCATGGATACAGGAACTGATGTCATATGTTCAGATAGAAAAAAAAATACACCCATCATCCAACTATGATATGAGCCGGGTACAAGCCTATTCGCTGTTCCATAGAACTGAAACAACACAACGCTCTTGAGAATATCATCATGACTCTTTGTGGAAAGAAAAAAAAATATACCCAGCCGACATTGGCACCCAGACTAATGTCGGCATCAATCTGCCAAAGCAACGTGCTTTGATGCATCGCTCTAGATGTTACCGTCTATCCACCTGCAAAAACGCACTACCTCCTCGCCTGCTAGGTTTGATACCCTAAAGCCCAATATGTGCGCTCCCGCACGTCCTTTGCCATCCTGGCTTGTGACTCTTATGTATGACAAATGTGTCGCCAACAGCTTGTGCCTGTGCCGATGCAGGGATTGTCATGAGAGAAACATGTCCACGGATGGCTTGCTTAGAAAGTCTCCTGGTCGTCAACAGCAACCTCTTCAGCAGGGATTTCGAATCCTTCCTCCGTCGAGTAGAGGATGGTCTGGATCTGCTTGACAAGGCCGTCCTCTTCCTTCTCCAGTTCAGGGTCAAGCTCAACAGCCTGCTGCACGAGAAGTTCAATATCGCGGAGCTTGCTAAAGTAAAAGTCGCGTTCACGCTCCAGACCGGCAACATTCTCCTTGAGGGCATTGTTCTCCTGTTGCAGAACAAGGGAGGCAGTCCCCCCGGTCTTTGAGGTGGCACGGGGGGCCATGGTCGGAGTAGTGCCACCGCCAGCTCTTCTAGCGCCGGTGCTGGCGGCAGGAGCACGCGACCCTCCGCCAGGGGGCAAGGCACCACCTTTCCGACGAGCCAAAGCATCGTATTCATGATCGGGGAAGTTCAGGTCCCAGAACTTCTTAGTCCATTGCAGGAACTCGAGGTTGTCCTGCATCTTGCACTTGACCAGGGACGTGACGGGGATGGGCTTATCGATGCCATTCTTGGCGAAGCAGTCTGCATAGAAAGGGAGACAGGTCGTTAATACATGTACACATGGGAAATAGGAGACTGGAAAAAGGAGTAGTGGCAAAGGAAGGAGCATTGAAAGAAGGATCGGAAGATGCCCAAGATAAAAGTCTTGCCGCATATCATCACGGCTACTCACTCTGCAATATCTTGAAATTTTGAACATATGCATATTCGCTGTTGGCATTGAACTTGACACGAGACATAGGAAGGTTCATGTAGATGCTGTCGAAGACTTGGCAAAGAGCGGCACTGCAATGGGCAAATCTGTTAGCAAAGAGGGCTGAATCAGACGAGATTGGCGCATCTAAAAGGAGATAGATGAGGGGGAGTAGGTGGGTGTGGTTCAATGGCTTTAAGCAAGAGCGTTTCTATTGGGTAGCTCAGATACACATGACAATAGAGACACAGAGGCTACCCAATGGCATCATTTTGGCGCGAGCGGGGCAGACGCAGCGAGCCTAAAGCCAATGATCCAGCCGCCAACTTCTTTTGTTGAAGACCAATGGCACTCACCCAGTACCGCATTGCTCAACCTTGGTGATGTTGAGCTGCAGCAGGTTGTTGAGCCATGCCACGAGTTCTTGTCTAGATTCGCCCATATTGGATTATTGGGGGTGGATTTTGAGAGGAATGGACGTGGTTAATCGATCGGGAAGTAGACGACGATGATGATTAGCGTGTTAGGAGGGGTTTTGTTAGATGTGTTGATAAAAACACCCGAGAAAAGCGACGAGAACGCCGGTGTTAAGAGGTCGAGCTGTGAGTTGCGCAAAGGCTCCCAATTACAGGTAAAAAAAAAAGCAAGAAAAAGGCTTTCCTAGCAACCTCCAAATACAGGTAGGAGAAGAGAAGGGAAAAAAGAAATATTAAAGACAATTAAAAACAGAATTTCAGAGATGGGAGAAATCACAGCTTCAAAAGGAGAAAAAATCATGGCCAAGCGAAGGGAGCAAAGGGGAGAACAAGGACAAGAAGCCAGCGAAGGAAACGCAGATGATTGGCTTTTGATCCAAGCACAGGCGTGAGGCGTTCATTTTAAGTGCAACAAGAGCAGCCATTGGGAGCTGAAAGGCTCACACAGACGAGTTCTTTCAAAAACCATAGAGGGGCAGTCAGGAGCAGGGGAGCTCGAGACCCGCTTTCCGAACAAGAATAGGGTTAGGGTATATACGAAATGTGGGGCCGATAACGATAGTCTCTTATCGTTCTTCAGTGTAACTTTTTTTTTTCTCGAGTGCTTCAGGCACTGGTTTGGTTTGGCCGTGGTCTTGCTGTGCGCTCTTTTTTTCTGTAATTTCTACACTTTCTTTCATTCATTTTGTCTTCACATTCGCACAATGGCACAACCAGTAAAGAAGCGTTCGATTGATGACGATTTCGTCTTCACCATTTCCGACAACGAAGACGTCGACGTCGAAGAGCCTGAGTCTGCTCCCGCACCGCCTAAGAAGAAGGCAAAGACGACTAAGAAGAGCAAAAAGTCGAAGCGCAACAGCGGAAAAGACGCCGAGGGCAGCGACGATGAGACCCCAGAGGGAATTTGGGGCCAAAACGACGATGACGATGGCGCTATGGCTTCCGACTTTGAGTTCCTGCAGGGTGACGTTGAAGACCTACGCGAGGACGAGTTCTCCGGCTGGGGATTTGATGGCGCGAAAAAGTCGATGAAGGCTGAGAGTAAGGGAGTTGATCTCGAGGAGATTATCCGCCGGCGCGTAGCTAAGAAGGCTGGTGAAAACGGAACTGTCGCTCCTACTGAGAACAGTTCTGAGACTAAAAGCGACGATGAAGCTGACAACGAACTTGACCTTGACCTCGACCTCGACGACGATGAAGATGGAGTTTTAGCCGACGATGCGTTTGGAATGGGAGTCCAACAGGACGGTGCAGACGAAGAAGACGACGACAAGGAGGCTAGCGAAAACGAGGCGGCGGCAGATGATGACGATGACGATGCGGCAGCTTCAGACAATGACTCGGTCGCTACACCAATTGAACACCCCGATGATCGCGACGCTTCTGACTCAGAAGAGGAAGAGGAAGAGGATGCCGAGGAGGCGGCCAAGGCCCTCGCTTTCTACGAACAGGAAGCCCCCGCTGCGCCTGGTCAAAAAGACACCAGCCGCTCTTTCCAGGCCATGTCTCTGTCGCGCCCTATCATGCGTGGTCTGGCAGCTGTAGGCTTTACTAAGCCTACACCTATCCAGGGCAAGACGATTCCTGTTGCTTTGCTAGGTAAAGATGTTGTTGGTGGTGCTGTGACTGGCTCTGGAAAGACTGGTGCCTTTATTGTTCCTATTCTTGAGCGTTTGCTGTACAGACCGAAGAAGGTACCTACAAGCCGCGTTGTAGTCCTGACCCCCACCCGTGAGTTGGCGATCCAATGCCACTCTGTCGCTACGAAGCTGGCGGCATACACTGACATCAAGTTTACCCTGGCTGTTGGTGGCTTGAGTCTGAAGGCACAAGAAGCTGAGCTGCGTTTGCGCCCCGACGTAATCATTGCCACTCCAGGCCGTTTCATTGACCACATGCGTAACTCTGCCAGCTTCGCTGTTGACACAGTCGAAATCTTGGTTTTAGATGAGGCTGACCGCATGCTGGAGGATGGTTTTGCCGACGAGCTGAACGAGATTCTCACTACATTGCCCAAGAACCGCCAGACCATGCTGTTCTCTGCTACCATGACTGCATCGGTTGACAAGCTGGTCAGCATTGGCATGAGCAAGCCCATGCGTCTGCAGGTTGACGCCCAGAACAAGACGGCTACTGGCCTGGTGCAAGAATTTGTGAGATTGAGACCAGGTCGTGAGGAAAAGCGTATGGGCTACCTTGTATGGCTATGCAAGAACGTCTTCCACGAGCGAGTCATTGTGTTTTTCCGCCAAAAGAAAGACACACATATTGCGCGCATTGTCTTTGGGCTTTTAGGGCTGTCATGTGCTGAGCTGCATGGTTCCATGAATCAAACACAGGTATGCTAATCTCACCAATATGCAGTCTTGTATGAAACAGACGCTAACTAGTAATACACAGCGCATTGCCAGTGTTGAAAATTTCAGGGATGGCAAGGTTTCCTACCTACTCGCTACTGATCTGGCCTCCCGTGGTTTGGATATCAAGGGTGTTGACATTGTCATCAACTACGAAGCTCCCCAGAAGCCCGAGATTTACGTGCACAGAGTCGGTCGTACTGCCCGTGCTGGCCGTCGCGGTATTGCTTGCACACTTGCTGCTGAGCCTGATCGCAAGGTTGTCAAGGCTGCCGTTAAAACGGCCAAGATACAGGGCGCCAAGATTGTCAGTCGTGTGATTGACGCAGCCGAGGCAGACAAGTGGCAGGCCAAGGTAGACGAGTGGGCCGGCGAGATTGAGGACATTATGAAAGAGGAGCAAATGGAGAAGGAGATCGCCAATGTTGAGATGCAAGTGAGAAAGGGCGAAAACATTCTCAAACACGAGGACGAGATCAAGGCGCGCCCCAAGCGTACATGGTTTGAGTCGGAGCGCGACAAGAAGAATGCGAAGGAAGTTAGCCGGCTGGAGCTCAACGGCGTCCGCGAGGCACTCAAAAAGAAGCATGGTGCTAACAGACTGAGCAACAAGGACAAGAAGAAGCTCGACTCGAAAGCAGACCGGTCCGAGGGCCGGTCTTGGAAGAAGGGCAAGGCAGAGCGTGACGGAAAAGGAGCGGTGTTGAATCTGAAGAAGGTCAAGAAGCCGGCGATGAAGACGAAAGATAGCAGAAAACCGGCAGGTAGATCAGGAGGAAAGCCTAGTGGGAAGCCAAAGGGGAAAGGTGGGCGTAGATAGAGCGGCGCATCTTATAGATTGACGGTGCGGGCGGTGTGAGCAGCGGGTAAAAGTTTAGGGTTAGACACTGTGTCTGTAAGCGTAGTACATACATGATTTACTAATAACAGAACCATGATACACAATGTATGAAGCTAGCATATGAATTGCGGTCCGGCACTTGTCTTTCCCGTAACTTCCATTGTTGAAGTAGCGCTGTGAAGAAAAGTAAATACTGGGCAACTGCCTACCATTTCTTGGCCGGCCTGGACTCCGGAGTGGATCCCTGCCTCTAACTTCCCTTTCTGCTTTGAAAGCGAAGTTTAAATCCCGGCTCCCTCTATTCCTTCCTGTTTTCTAGAGGCATGCCCTAGACACCACCTTTCACTTTCATTTTCATCTTTTGCTTTTCTTTCCTTTTCCTTTGCGTCTTTTCATGTTTTATGTTTTATTTTTCCTTCCATTGCTTTTCCTCAGCCTTGCTGACGTTACATTTTCCTAGTCGTTGTTAATTGAAACCTAGATTATTTGTCGTATTTAACCGCTACATTTCGTCATCACCGCTTCCACCGCTCATTTTTCAATTTTTTTTTGCTGCTAGTCCTGATGCGCCTAGCCGGGGCTGAATTGCAATCAAGTTAGCAATTCTGACAACAACTGGCCTGAGCCGAACCGAGCTGAACGGTATATGTTGTTTGTTCTTCAAGCCATCGAGACTGGCACCCTAAACCTTGCTGTTGCTTGCCCCTGTTTGTCCTCCCCTACCCTACCGTACTATACGACCCCGATCGAACCGAGTCCTTATTACACGATCTCTCGACCGCGTTTTCCGCTCTTTCTTGCGCTCTCGCGCCCATACCGCAATCGCTAAACACTCTCTCAATCTCACTGCCTATAATGTCCTGGACGTCCTTTGCGACTGGTAGCAGCTCAGACCTGAATGGCTCTACCCAGCGGAGCTCTCGGCGCCAGAAGCTGGCTGCCATGGCTGGAAACGTGTATCGTGCCGGCGCTACTGCTGTCGATGGAATTCGCGAAACCTATGCGCAATCGCGGGGTGCGTGGGCATACGATGTTACAAATATGGAGCCCATGGCTACTGTATTTCCAGAATGTGGCATCGTATCGCAAGGCGACGACAGCATACTTATTTTCCCAACTTATGCCAAACCCCACTCGCGACCGAAAATCCCCAGACGATATACTGCCGAAGGCGATGAGCTCAGCGATAGTGGCGTCCGCGATGACGAAGCCTGGATCGCCGAGTGGGAAAGGACAGCGGACAAAAACGCTATATGCGATGTTGACGTCCGTGGCTGGCTGTATTCGCCCCAGCGACCTCCTCTCACAAAGCGCATGCGGCTCATGGTGGCGTTGGCAAGGTCCATGTCTGGCATTCCAGTGGCGCGGCAAGACCAATCTCTGACATCAGACGAAGCAGCCATGGAAGCTGAAGCAATGGCAGAGATAGATCGGTTTGGGGCTGGACCTATGGCATCCAAGTCTTCCAGCACCACGAGCCTCGGGCCGTCTCTTGCACGTCGCACAACAGCGAGCACAACAGGGTCGAGTTCCCTGGAAATGACGGCCGAGGAGATTGAAATAGCAAACGGTATTCTCATGAAACGAATATCTCCTTTCCTAACGTCCCCGATATATCAGACGCCTGTTTCTGTATTTTTCTATGACAGCAACAACTCCCAGTCCCAAACGTTCTACACTGATGACTCGGGGCATTTTCGCGGCCGCGTTGCCCTTAGATTTGTTCCAACTAATATGCGAATACTAGCAAACGTCGACATGAATAATAGCGGTCTCAGCAAAACCATCCAGGTCAAAATGACTCAGGCCCACGGAATTAGTGTTATTAGCGACATCGATGATACCATCAAATACTCTAATGTGACCGGCGGGCCGCGAGAAATACTACGCAACACATTTGTGCGGGATCTTAATACGCTGTCTATTGATGGTGTGTCGCAGTGGTACAATGCCATGGCAGCAATGGGCGTGAGCTTCCACTACTGTTCTAACAGCCCATGGCAGGTATGGCCTTTACTTGCTACATTTTTCCGCATTTCAAATTTCCCACACGGATCAATGCATCTTAAGCAGTACAACGGGATGCTGCAGGGCATGTGGGAATCGGCGGCTGACCGCAAACGACCGTCTCTTGAGCGATTGCTGTTGGACTTTCCGCAACGCCGATTTTTGCTTATAGGCGATAGTGGAGAGGCTGACCTAGAGCTATACACAGATCTAGCTTTGCAGTATCCCGACAACATTATTGGGATATTTATTCGCGACATAACTACACCAGAGACTCAGAAAGTCCCTGTATCTTGTATTTCTCAGTCTGCAAATGGGCCTAAAGAGCAACCAAAACTAGCATCACCTCCGCCTCGCTTTGGAGCCAAATCTGATACCTCCTTGAAAAAGGAAATCTTGCCTCCTCCAACTTCTGCCTCTGTGAAATCAACAGCCTCACAAGTTTCGGCTCCTCCACCCCCACAACTCCCAATACGTCCGAATCGGGACCAAAGGGAATCTAACCCTGCTCTAAAAAAGCATAGCTCTCAGGCTAGCTTAAATGATCAACAGACTCTTGATTCGCCTCATCCAGGCTTGCCTAAGAAAACCCAAATTAAACCCAGACCTCCCCGGCCTGTTAAGCCAGTAAATCTGCAAGCTAAAGTAGCCGATACCTTCACCGGTTCCCCTAATGCTACTAGCCAACTAGGATCTGCGCCAACAACACTATTGCCAGTTGCTCGGAACAAAAGCCCTTCTGCTGGTCATCGCACCGTATTCCATGCACCCTATAAATCAAACTCCGAGATAGACCTGCGCTCTTGTGTGTCTAGCGGACAAAAGAAAAATGGCTTGCCGCGTGACTTAGCACAGCTTCCTCCTCCTCCTCCACCACCACGTCGACGAACTGCACAAAGTATCCTTCCTCCCCCAGCCCCCGCCGCTTCTATGGGTGCGGCTGCAGAAAGCAGAAGTAAAAGTAACATTGCAGCCAGCATGGCTAGCACAGCCAACACAGCTACCAAAACCAGTAATGCCGTACATGAAAAGTCCATGAACCACCACCACCACCATCCCCATCTAACTCCTGCCTTGGCCCCTGTAGCGGCCATGAGCAGCGCTGCTGCTGCTGCGTCTCCTGAAACTCAGACTCCAGCCGCGGTGCAGCGTAAAATCGAAGTATGGCAGGCTCGATTGAAAGATGCACATTGGAAGCTGGATGGGGTTAGAATTCCGCTTTATACGTGGAGGGATGGGCATGACGTAGAGGAGACGGCTATGAAGATAATTAAATCATACAATCCATAGCTAGTTCTATCGAATGTATTTTTCTTTTCTTTCCTTTTTTTCTTTTTCTCATTACCTCTAGGCAAGAAGGCGCTGATAGAACTTGGCTTATGATGAAATGGTGGCCTGGGTCTTGGCCATTGTCAGCTTCGTATGATGCATAACTGCGGTACTCTAGCCTTCTGACTTGGTGTTAAGCCCTACAATCATCATGGCCCATCCTTCTTTACATCTAGTTCCTTCGTTTCTTGCACAAACGCCCGTCTTTAGCCAGTTGATACGCGCTACGCCCGGCCATGATTGTTATTTCTTTTGACATAAGAAGGGAGCAGAAGGGGTGTAGAAGGGGTGTGAAGGCCATAAGAGGGGTGTAGAAGGGGTGTGAAGGCCATAAGAGGGGGGTAGGAGGGGTGTGAAGGCGCCATAAGAGGGGGGTAGGAGGGAGGTGAAGGCGCCATAAGAGGGGGGTAGGAGGGAGGTGAAGGCCATAAGAGGGGGGTAGGGGGGGAGGTGAAGGCCGATGTTGAACTCAATCAGAGGGTTACATTACTTTGTTTGTTATCCAAGTATATTCCCTGTGCCTACATATACTTGTCTTTTTTCCCCAGCATCATTCTTTTTTTCCTCAACTTCTTGCCCTCATCGTTCTACCCTCTCTTGTTCTGAAGTTTATACCTTCTATCCCTTGTGTGCTTCCATTATTGTCTCTGCCAGCATCCTCTCATTACTTCCTTGCCTTGTCTCAACATCCGTTCAAGCGAGCTTCTGATCTACCTTGTCCTAGTCCTTGTACTCTTTCTATTAGTGCTGATCACTCTACTCTAGGCTTCTCGAAGCAGGGCTAGAGTCCATCAAACATACAAGGGCACACAGTACAGTCTGGCACGCCAGTTGCATGTGGATGTACAAGGTGGCTTTTTACAGCTCTTAAGCAAAGAAGAAAACCCCCTAGCGCTTTCGCTTCTAAGAAAATATGAAAATCCCTGATCGCGCCGATGTGTGTGTTTTCTCTAATGGTTCCGTGCCAATGACAAGTTTTTATACTTCTTTGGACTTGACCAGTAGAAATACAACCCATCAGCTTCCCCTGTCATTATTCCATCCTACAGTTGCTACCGAGACGCCTCTACCTGACACCCAGCCAGAATTTCAAATGATACAAAATACACACCAAGAACTTTTTGCAGCTCAAAGCAAGGGAGACCATTCATATTCCCGTTTCGTACAGGGGGATTTTCCGCCGCCTGTCATGGCACCAGAAACCGCTTTTAAAAACATCAAGCTCGACAGTCTTAAGGATGTGGGGGACACCGTGGGCGTTAATGGCTTTAACGGGGGCTATCACGAGCATTCTACCGGCGGCGATGGTCCTAAGAAAAGACCGCTATGCGTAGAGCCTGGTGCCTTGCCTCAGGAAACTGCCAACATCAAACGTAGAAAGCGGCAGCCAAATAGACAAAAGCCCAACAAACGAGCCACGAACAACGATGACGACAGCGACGGCAGCGACGACGACGGTATCGACCCTGACGGGCATGAAGCAGGCAACCAGGACATGCCGTTTTTTGTCTGTCCCTACGCTAGACGCTATCCTACTAAACACAAGAGCTGCTGGAACAAGACCTTGCACAATATGAACCGAGTCAGACAGCATATAATTCGTTACCATGCCCACTGCTGTGAAGTGTGCAAAGTGTGCTTCAAGTCGAAAAAAAAGCTCACGAAACACCAGATGCAGAACGAGCAACACACTTTCGGTCAATGCAAGCTTAGACCCGAATGGCCAGGCTACATGGAAGGTCCCGAGAGCGAGCTGGCTGGTCAGATACGTGCATCACGCCGTGGCCAAAGCACTGCCGACCAATATAGCGAATTATACAGCTTAATTTTCGGATCCGAGCATCAGGTCAATAAAATACCCTATTGCTGTCCCCACCCGCCGTTGATCGAGGCCTTTGTACAGTATCTTCTGATAAACCTCCCACAACCCAGCAGCAGCCTGCTGAGACTGGAAAACTTGCAGGAGAGTGCGCATACCCAGGCTCTTCTTCAACGGATCCTAGAGGCTTTGGACACTACAGATAGAGCTAACACCAGGTCTCAGGGTTCTACTCAGCAAATGCCTGCCTTGTCAGAGCTGGAGGCACCTGGACCCTTTCCAGAAGCCGGCACTGGCATTCCAGGATTGGAGTTTCACAATGGCTTTGCGCCTATCTTTGGAACAACACATCACCACGATTTGGTTGGATCTACTAATCTTGGGCACGGAATTCTGCCGTCAACGCCTGCGCTAGGCCAAGCCAGTGCTACGGGGGAGGCTTACTTAAGCCCGATAGATGGACAAGTTAGCAACGGCGTTGAAATCCCATCTATGTTCTCTGTGGTGGAACAAAACGAGGTAGGCGAATCTGATTTTAATTCATACCTTTTTTTATCGTCAGTGAGCCAAGAGGATACAGATGCTGATTTCCAGGGGAATGATTTGGCCTGGTCGGCGGCCCAGTAACACCAGTGATTTGAGCCAGAGGGGGGGGGGGGGTGCTAGCGGGGGTGGAATTAGGGATGACTAGATGTGGTGAGTTAGAGATATAGAAGGGGTTTTTTTAGATATCCTTAGTTGCATAGCGTAGGTATACAGCATAAATATACGGTTGATCCCAGGCCATGCAGCAACAGGCTTGGAATAACTAAATAGCTTCATCACCGAAAAACAGAGGGATTCTCTCTATGAATTAGATCAAGTCGCTGCCCCGGGCTGGCTGGATAGCAAGTGCCATCAAAACGGGGTGGTGTGCACACGTTTGGCCGCTTTTCCCAAGGTGTAGGTGGAAAGCACAGAGGAATCTGAGCGGAAGCTTTGTTTTGGCATTCCCCCGGAATAAACCTGGATTTATCGAAACATCGCAATGCCCATTGCTCTTTGTCCAGCGTGACCCCTGGTTTGTTGAGAAGGGTAGGGGTTAGAGGTGGCTAATACACCCGCCCATCAGGATATCTACGCATCTACAGTGCTGTCTAAGCTGGCAGTCAGTCAGTGAGCCATCTCAGAATCGCAGCGCATTCAGGACCCTATTTATCTGTTTTCCACCCTCTTTCGTTCCTGCACAACCCGTAGAAATTTGGCCATTTTGTGCTTTGTAGCCGCAGGGTGTATGGAACAGTGTGTGAGACACGGCAGTTTGCTGTAGTTTCTGTAGCTTTTAATTTGTGTTTTTTTTTTCCTTTTTTATTCGGCTTGAGCCTTTGGACCTATGCTTCCTCTTTTCTTTGTTCCGGCGTATGCTACTTGAATAGGAATGGTCTCCAGCGTCTAAGTTCATCCTATCCTTGGCTCTGCTGCAAATTCCTTGTCCTGGTCTTTTCCTCTCTTCTATTTCCTTGTGTATTGTGACCAAGAGGGCTCTGTATCCAGTGTTGGATAGACATACCACACTGGTTTAGTCGTCGCAAGATTGATCCAAATTTGTAGAGTTGAGTCGTTGTCTGCAAGTTACCACCTTGGTCTTAGTTGGGGAGGACTCACCGGTTGACTGATGTCTCGGGATTTTTTCCTGAGGCTCGATTGAATATCAGCACTACAGCGTATCAAGCGCTATATTTGTGTCCTAGGTTAGGGGGGAGGTTCTAGAATATTCAAATACGGGCCATTTGCCTGACTCGAGCCTATAATTAGACATGGAGCCCCCAACGGCCTGGTAAATAATAACCCTACGTTTTTTCTATGTCTACTAGAATCATAACCTTGCTAACCACAGTGCTTATGTCCTCTAACCCTGCGTGAGAATGAACTACGATGTTGAAGTTTGGCTATCAACAAGAACTGTCCATATCTGATAAGATACTGTGTGTGTGAAAGGCATTCTTATCTTCTGATAAGATGCTGTGCGTGTATAAAGACACTCTTATCTTCTGTACTGAAGCATACACACGTGCCTGTTAGTAGCGCATTGTGTAAAGAGAAACAACTCATGTTTTCGGTCTGAAAAATAGGGCTGGAGACTAACAACTCGTGTGAATGGCCTATAGAGGGGTATACATAGTAGCCTTTTGTCTTAGGGGTGTCTTGATAAGACCCTATATGCAAAAGGGGACGACTCATCTGCGCACAATAGCCAAAAGCCATGTTTTACCAGAACAAGAACTGTACGGCTAGGCTAACGGCTATACCCAACTTGCTCATTCTTTTAGCGTGCCTGGAGTGCCAGGAACGACATTGAATTTGGACCTCAACTTTGCCAATTTAAACTCTGTGTGGCCGAAGTATGGTGACAACATGGGTGGTGGAAATCCTTGGGGGAAGTGCTCACTAGTATTCACTGCTAGCACTGCTGACTTCCCACGAGGTTAGTTTAAGGCGGGCCTCTCTTGGCAAGGTCCTTACCGCGCAGTGGTCCTCACTACACCATGTGCTGCACAATGTTGTTAGCCTTGCGGAATTGTCTAGTAAAGTGTTGATACCAGGGTTTTCCACACAAAGTCTGGCTTCAGGAGGCAGAGAAAGTAAAAGGGGTTGTCATTGAATACTACATCTCCTTGAGTCCTCGAGCACGGTGTGCTGAGCTTAGCGTGGATGGCAGACAATCCGGCTTCGGATATATGGTGACAAAGCCTTCAAGTCAAGCTACGGAGAATACTAACATGGTGAAAGTACGACTGTCTTCGATGGAAACTTGTTTTTCTGCTCTCTTATATAAACTGGCCTCGACGGCCTATTGTTCTTCATTTCATGTTCAATATTATCCTTACATGTGTTTCCGGCCCGTGTTGGGTGTATTCACGAGATATAAATTCATCTTTAGATGCCATTTATTTGCTATTTTCTACCTATCCAGTCCAGCCTGTGATCAAGAGGCTTCATTCCCTTTTTTTCTTTTCTTATTTATCTCCACTCTCTTGCCTGTCCGCTCGCTACCCCTGTGTTCTATAATACTCGGCTCTACGTATCAGCTGCAGTCTACTATCAACTAAACGGAGGCCCTTAAGAGACCTATAAATTATGTTGGCCTTATCCTCTAGCGGTAAGCATCTGCTAGTTAATATTTAGCCACAAACTCATACTAATGTTAACCAGAGTCTTGCGGCACAAATGCCAGCGATACATCTAACAGCACTCGGTATCTCTGCCCATACTACGTTTATGACTCCGTCTTGTACGAGAAGTGTCTGTTCCACGAAATCGAGGACATCTCCCGTCTAAACCAGCATTTGGCTAGAACGCATATGAACTGGTGTTGCCAATGTAAACAGCCATTCCATACGAGAAATAGCCTCGAGATACACGAGAAAGCCGGTGGTTGCTTGCCACAAGAGGAATATCCCGTTGGCTATTTAAACAAAGCCATCAAGGATGAGAGTCTCAGTGGAACAGCTGTGGCAGGCATGACCTACGAGCAAAAGCTCCGCAATATATTCGTGACTCTCTTCAAATGCGATCCGCCTGCTGGCAACTACTATAAGTTTTATGGCCCCCCTCATAGCGAAGCTTATGGACAGGCAAAGTTGGAGGCCGCACTTATGCATATCGAAATGGTGATCAAAGCCATCGGGGACCAGAATCCCCACTGCAAACCAATCATGGACCTATTTGAGAATCTGCTCAAAATCATATCGGAAGGCCCTAGGAGTCCCAGCGATGATCAGCGGCGTGAGATTGCTCGATTGGCGAGTGAAAGGGCTAGAGGTGGCCTGAGGGCACTGCCTCTACCGGGTTCTCCATTGCCGCATGCTTTATTTCCTTCGCTTGGGGATATTGGAAATGCCCAGTTGGTGCTTGACCACTACCTTGCTTTTGGAATTGGCGTAAACTCTCAACAGCAACCCGAGTCAGAGATAGCTGGATATGGATGCACATGGCTAGGACCTTTTGATTTCCCTCATTATCAACTGCCACCAAGCACCTTTGCGCATCCTCCTAATGATGTGTTCGCCCAGAGCTTGGCCCCTGACAATGATGTTCTAGACACTTTTATGACTGACTTGGGTCAAATTTAGTCGTGATCTTTATTTGAGCCAATTTAGTTCTGAGGTGTCGGGGGTTTAAGGGTTTTCACAGTCGGACAGGGTAGACACAAAGTCCCACCTGTTGGTTCTGTTCGTTTATGTCTTGACATTGCATCCGTGTTTCTCTTCTGTAGTTAAATAATTCGCTAGCTAGTTAATGCAAAGTTTGCTTTTATATTATATCGTTTAGCTGTTCTCAGAGCCGTGGTTGATGGTCCCGGGATGTTAACCGTAGATAGCTATTACACATGCAGGTCTGGTAGGATTGCAACTACCATGCGATGCTAGGTGGTAGGTGGTGCTAACAGTATGGTCATTCTGGTTTCAGGTCCTATGCAAAAGCTAAAGGGTACTCGAATAAGCATGCGTAGGCAAGTGGAATGAAACCTTGGCTTATTTGCTGCGATTCGGATGTCTCGAAGGAAAAGAAAATCCCAGATGCACACGCAGCAATGCAGATGATGTGAATGCATCGCTTGGGTTCAGAATCGGAGATAGATGGCCCTTGCTTGTCGGCTATGATCGCTTGGTTAAATGGCCAAAAGAAGATGGCGGTAGAAGACGAGCTGGTCTTTTTAACTAACTACAAAACTGCAAGTTAAACACGAGTTTCCTGTCTTTTATGTCACTGGTTGCTTTCCTCGTGGTTGTTCTGTGCTGGCTGCTCGTCTTGGATATGCGGCGGGCGCCGAGAAGTGTAGTATCAATACTACATGATGCAATTTATGAGTTGAGCCATCAAGTACAGCGTGCTTTGAATCGGAAGCAGCAAGTGATGAGCGCGTTGATCATTTACGAGTGTCTTGGAGTAAAAGAGGCACGGTCGTGTAACGGGGAGCATCTTTTTATGGAGCTGATGTCTATCCTTTTACTGGGGTCTCATGTTGATGGACCGGCCGGACATTAGAACGATAAAAGGGACGGAAGAGCGGAGTGCAAATGAGGTTTACAGATATGTTGGCCTTCTTTTATGGGCTGAAGCGTACAGTGTGTGCTCTGAAGTCTAATTTTGCCTCCACTGTGTCTGACACCGTGGCAATATCTTTTCGTCCAGCCCAAATATGTATTTAGATCAGGAAACATTTCTATAAACAATACCAAGGCTTTAATTTGTTTTTTTTTTAATTCTTTTGCGTCATACGTTCTCTTTCTCTCCAGCGTCAACTTTGGTCCATTAGTCAACAAAACTTTGACAAATAATCTAACATGGGCCTATTCTTGTATATCTTCCCATCGCCCTACGTTATACTCCATCTTGACTCACAAGATGGATGCATCTCTGTACTTTGCAAGGCACCCAACGCTGTTGATTAGTCAGTCGCTAGCTCTACATCATAACACAATGCGTGATCTCGCTTGCTAGTTGTAGGATGGAAGTTGTCCTTGAATCTAATCCAACCCATGTATAGTGGTGAACACCTTGGAGTCGCGGTGCTGTGAAACACATCTTTTATCCCTAAACCAACCAACATCGTTAATTCCTCGTTGTCTGTCTTTCTTTCTTGTGCCTTGTGCCTTGACTTCTTTGGGTACAAAGTGCCAATCCTTTTATGGGTCTTCAGCCACAGAGAACGTTGATATCCGCCCCAAAGGTATGGGGCGTGTGTTTAGAGCGCCACAAAATAACTACAGAGAAAGGAACTACAGGATTATAATCTAACGTCGCCTAGCATACTTCAGTACCGTTATCAGATCCGGTTGTTAAGAAATTATCAGGAATGGCCCGCCAGATGCGCAGTGCAGATACGCTGGTTTTTTTGACCCACAAACACATCATTTCGGGGGTATTGTTGCGCATAAACCATACCGACTGTGGAGCATGCAGATGCGGCTGTAGCTTCGCTGGTTGTTGTAGCCCCTTTAGTAGATGTACATGCACCACCAATAGTTTGACTATTGCCCCATACGGATCCGCTTAGAAATTTGACCTGACCTCAATCAAGGTTATTTGGCCAAAATCCAAAGCCTTCATTCGGTGCACTTTGGCGTGCAAGCTCCGAAGAGCAAGGGGCAGGCATATGGCGCTTGCTCTTTAGTAGGCATAAAAAGTTCTTCAGGGAACATGGTTCCACCAGCCGCCTCATCACCAAGGCAATCAACCGCATCGCTGTGTCGTTAAATGTGGCTAGCACGATTGTCTAAGCTTGTAGGACTGTCGTACAACGATGGAGTACCACGCGCTATCACGTCACGCCACTTTAAGTATGGCAGCACGGGCTTGCGTTGTTTCCGACAGGGCGCCCCCTGTTTTGTTGTACACATCCATACAATGGTCTTTGCTTCTCTTTGATGTAGCCAGTTCTTGGGTTCCTAATGAGGCAATCAGGCTAAAGTAGTGCGACTGTTAATTGTGAATAAAAATCCGCCAAATACGCATGTGGGAAACAAAGACATAAGCAATTGGCGTGTCTGTAATAAAACCAACCTGCTGCGAGGGATAATGAAAATGCACCAATTGGGATACTATTAATTGTGTATTTCCATTTTCGTTGCATCCAAGTCACCGCACCATGGAGCCAAAGACACTAACTTTCTTTGTAGTTTGCGTTGATCCAACTACGTGATTTTGACGCCTCCATGGCCCCCAAGGAGGGTTGCCGCATACGACATAGCCGCAGACCATCACTAACGGGGAAACGGCCTAGGTGGGCTAAGAGGGCGGGAGAAAACTGATAATATGTGACCGACTTAAATGGAGGGAAAACAACGTATAGTGCCTAGAATTGAAAAAATTAAAGGCAGCCGAAAACAGTCCGTGTAAGCCAGTGAGTGCCCGGTCCATTAACGTTTGGACAGACTAAAACTACGGCTATGTGTGGTAGTACAAGATCGGCCATGACTAACAAGGACTAGATTAGACGCAGGAAGCAAAGTGCTTTTAGAACTGTCTTGGTATCTCGGTGTTGGCTAGGGATCAGGAGTAGGCTTTGCTTAGCTCTAATTGTCGCAACATTACTTGTTTATATATATATACATGGCCTTTTAGTATATCGTAGCCCTGAGGGCGACTGGCCTCAAATTATCATAGGCTATGAATTGCTGTTGGTTTGTTGGTAGCTTGCTGTTGCGTGGCACGCTGGATAGATGAGTACTGGTCGCATCGAAATAGTTCCATTCGGAAATTCAGGATTCTGCTTTGTACATCCTCATTATCCCATCTTCTATCGCTTCGAGGACTTTGACTAGGCAGACTTTTTAACTGGGGCTGCATGCCCTAACAGTCCTGTGATTGTCTGTCTGAATTGTGTGTCGGCTTAGTCATACTGGCAAACTGATATATCGAGCTATAGCGACCTATAGCGACCTATATCTTGTGGCTGAAAAACCCACAAATGGGAAATACCCGAAAGGGTTTGTACCTAAGGCAGAAAAGGCGGCATGAGAAAGGCGTGGGTGGGACACAACATTGATAAAGCCTTGTGCTTTGGTCAAGCTAAAAACGATTGGCTTTAGCAACTCAAAAACGACTGCTGTTGCTTTAGAGCTATGCAAGCCGCCATGCTCAACTGTGTGGAAAGTGAAAACGCGAGGTTAGTCGCATTCTGGAGGGTGCTCTTGCGTCACTGGGTCATTGTAAGTGCGCTCGCTGTATGGGAAAGTTTAGAGAAACCCAGCATCTTTTGGGGAAGAAAAGAGAAAACTATCTAGAACTATGACAGCATAGACATGCTGTTCATGGTTATCAGGCCGCGGATGGACTCGGCCCTCCCACAAGACGCAGCTTTAGCACCTGACTTGTCCTCTCTACTCCATGGCATTCCGTGTGCGTATGTGATAGAGGTACTAGGATGGCAAAGTTAGTCTCTTCTTCCAAGGCTTTTGGAGAGGAAATAGAGCTATCGGCATCATCGTATCCTAGATATCTCTCGGGCCCCGCCGATGACGAGTCGAGGGCGTACTAAATGATTCAACTAGGCCGCAACCAACCGCCCGGCACGAGTCTAGTGTATTTGAGCTGCTGAAGTAGTCACAAGTCCAAGAACTCCGCCCAAGTGCAGCATGCATGTAAGTCGCTAGCTTGCAGCACATGACGCCAATAGTGTGGACGGAAGCTTCAAGTTAAGATCATAACAGGGGTCTGGCCAGGGCACTGGGACTGGAGTCAGTAGGCTTTGCTACTGTTAATTAGACAGAGGCTGAGCGATTACCGGAGACCAAGCCAAGCTGTACGTCAGATGCGCGCAAGCTTGAGCGGTTGGTGGCTGAGAACATTGCTGGGATATGAAGCGCAAGCAAGCTGCCTAGCACAGATAAGACTAGGGCAACCAGCATACAGCCCTGCCCTGCACACTTCTCCGGTATCGGACAAGTTTTCAGAGGTGTCGCTAGATAAAGGCACTCTTTACTTTAAAGCCCCATCTCGGAAGACCGAAGCCATGCCCCCCAGTACTGCCCTATTGGCGGTAGCTTCACGATTTGGAAACCAGTGCTCAATAATGCATACGTGCATACGTAGCATACGTTAGCTACCGGTTGCCCGTGCGATCCAAAGCGTTGGGGTAGGGGTTGATTATGACCCAGTTTTTTTCTTCGTGGTCCTCCATTACATCATCTGAGATCCAAGACTCCCTACCAGTGGTGCCGTTCCAACAAAAAAAAGACGAGGCTTGTCTCAGCATGTGACGCCGTGCTTCTAGAAGCGACAAAGACCACTGTACGCAATAAAAACAGGGCTTAGTGATGGATACCATGTCTTCTTCCAGTAGATGCAGCGCTGCCAATAAAATAGGTTAGACATGCCTATTGGCGTTGCCCGATACCTTCCTCATGGCTTCCAAACATCTTCAAGACACGACCCCGCCAGCCATGGTATCAAGAAACATGACGCACATGATTTTTGCCACTGCCACAAATGGTATATCCGGTAGCTGTTTATAACCCTCAAAAAAACTGCCAAATTTCAATTTCATCGTCGGCCAAGAACCCATTAACCTGATGGACGTCAATCTTCAGGATCAGGATGCAACGTGCCTAAGCATGTGTGAACGCCAACACCCTGGTAGCTAAAGAACGTCATCTCTGATAAGGCGCTAATAAGGGTACTACTTAATGCCCTACAATGACTTCCATGACCGAGGGTCGCTTTGGGATCTTAGTGCTTCGTGTTAAGAGCATCATAGTGTGTTTCTATGCATGAGGGCTGGGGAAGGATCAAAACATGAATATTTACCGAGCTGAATCCCTACATAACCGTCGCTAACAGTCTAAAACCGCGGGATTTATCCTGCAACTCCGAACTGAGCTCGCCACCAGTGAGTTGTCAATCATGTATCAGACTCATCAATGCCCAAGACCCAAGCCACATTCTCCTAGATGTCCATACAGACACACTTTATTTCCGGATCCATGGCTAATGCAGGGCTAAATACGAAGAGCTATCTACCACTACAGTCTACTCAAGCTTACGGATAATATTATTACAACATACGGTATTGACGATCCAACTGCTATCTTTCAGTGTTATCAAGGTATAGGAATGCGTATTTGGCAGGGCGAAATGAATGCAGCCTTGAAACCGGGAATGAGTTGTAGCCATCGCCCAAGGCTGGGGTAGCTACGTTATTCATTTTGGTTACAGATCAATACTGCCTTGCCAACTAGGACTAAGAAAACAATCTCCTGGCTAGTTGCGCTACTGCGACGGCTCAAACAGGCTGGGCCGACAATGACGCTGGTGTTGAGTGGCTGAAACATCACCATCAAGAAGATGTCATATCGGCCAGCCAGCTGGTGGCTATTCGTTGCCTTCTGGTCCTAAACTGGCATGTCAGTCACTACTCAGTAAACCTGGGGAAATGCACGGCTGAATCCTTCCCAGCCTCTACATGATGACCACAGAGTCACTCTGCCAAGGAGCAATATTGAGTGGGCGGGCGAGAGGGGGGTGGGTAGTTTCAAGAGGCTGTACTTGCCCCCTTGAGCCCAAAAGTATTATAGCAATGCTTGATATGTAGCTGCGGACTCTAAAACCGGTCAGAGATAAGGCTGGCTGCCCCGATATTTAGGCCTCTAAGATGCCAAAGGCGGGTTTCTCGACTACCACTTCTTGACAAGTCAGCCACTACCTGCGCAGCAATGCCCTTCTTATCAATTGCTTGTCTTACCTTGTCTACTGTGGTGCTCTCTCTATCCTGTAGTCTGGTCCTTTTTGCTCCGCACCACTTGCCAAGTGTCTCATTTGACTATCGAAGTATCTGGTTTTCAGACTTCAATAATGCCATCTGGAGCAGCCTTCAGTATTGATCGCCCGAATAGCTGTAGCTCATTCTCAGTTTCTCTGCACGTATGGCAATCATTCCATTTGTAATAACCCCTGTCATAAGGCTAGTCTTATCAGAGTTGTAGATGTCAGCTAGGTTGGTACTGTATTTCGTGGATCACCATCTAGTAAGCAATAAAACAGCAGTATCGCTAGAGGATGTATGGGCTGTAACAGAGGTGAATCTTGGAAGAGGTAAGATTGAGGGTAGCTTAGTACGCTGGGAACGATTGTACACTGAAAGACCGCGTTTCGGCTGCACTACTGTAGCGCAGATGATTTTTTGAGCTGGTATTAGTACAATTTAACAGTAAATATTAGGAGGACGTGCTGAATGTCCTAGAATGAAGGGAGGAAGACATGCGTGATTATTCATGTTGATTGTGTGTATCTGATTCTTGATTGAAGAGCGGATCTCAACCGATTTATATGTCCATCACTAACATGTCTAGACCAAGCAAGCGGGCCTTGGAAGAAGGACCTTTATGTCTGATGCTATCCCTAGCGTTTAGGCAAACTAGATCAGGGTCAACAATCCTGGTAATCCTGACTGACACAATTCATATAGAGCACTAGATTAAGTCGCCACTCTCTTGACCAAGCATAAATTATAACTTCAGTGATACTTGTAGCCTTAGTCAGTCCTTCCCCTCCAGTATAACCTCCATTTCTGCTTAAATGGACGAATATTTGTTCGGTGGTATCGAGCGCTTTCTCATGCTAGTTCAGAGGTTCAAACCTCCCACACTATCCAGGGCCGGATCCTTGTTGGAGTCCACAGGGCCAAGCCCGAATATGATAGTGGCCGCACGGCTTCAACCATTACCCCCAGTAGAACTGCCTTCCAGCCTCCCTCAAGTTGTCGTTTTCAGACTTGGAATGCTTGGTGTCCTCGATGTCCACGGGCTCTGAACGAGAACTTGTATCTATCATCCTGTCACTACTCCTACATTACAGCACAAGTGCTCTCAAAGAAAAGATGATACATGTGCCAGCATATGTATACTAGGTGCCAGGCCAAAATGAATAGACAATGAAAAGCATACATGCCATCTATGGGTCCTAGGTGTTGAGGTACTATAAGTCTTGCCCTGCCAGGGACAGGGGAAAACAGTCAATCTATTTCGATGATAATGCGATGTTTTCAGTTAATAGCACTATATACATGATGTAATATGAAGGGCTTACTAAGTGTGTAGAATACTCATAGTTAGGACCAATGCTGTTTATTATGAAGTTCTTGCGAAGTAAAAAGGAAACAAAACTAAACTACCAACATGGGGGGACAACAAGACTATTTCTGCTTTGTTGATCACGTCTTCCTGTGTCTCCGTGGTTCTTCTCCTACTTGATCTTGATTCCCTCCTCCTCATCGAATATGATAGAACCTTCTTGTGAACTCGTGAAGCTTGCTGGAAGCTGGTGGAAACTGATAGAATGTTCTACAACCTTCATGTATCTTCTGTGGGTAGATGCGCCATTGTTCTGATGAGCTTCACGAGCTGAGGGTCATTGTATCAGTCATTCAGCAAGGGCTAGACCGGCTCAGCACGCAGGTCCACATTCCAGGCCGTGTCCCGTAACATATAAATCTTCATGTAGATGCTCGCCAGAAAATGGACTGGGGACTTCGACTTCATAGTGAGGCCCTGTGATCATTGTCATTTGCAAGATAAAGAGCGCAGTACTAAGCATTGGTTTGCCCATAAAATGGTCAATGTACTGCTATATATAGCTCACTCTTGGACTCGGAGCATTCAGTGAGTATCTTTCCGATCGTGTGTATTCTTAGGTTCTGGAATCATACCTATCCCGCTAGCCCCGACATACAGAGTGATCCAATCTACACATTTAATCGTTGGCATTGCAAGGCTCTGAGCTTACCTCTCGTGATAGAAGTATCACCAATGAGTCCATCATGTAAGACTGTATATCTGTAGAAGCCAGTCCTGAATCTTCCACAGATACTGGGGCAAACTGAATGATGTAAACAGTTGGGCTTATATATTAGGACTATAGTAGCTGTCATATTGGAAGGCATACGGCAGTCTATTGGGGGCATTCTTGTATATAGATAAGGGCTGGATGATGAAGGGTTTAGGAAGCCCGACGCGACTGAACAAAAGGCATTGTAAAATATGCAGCAGAATCATTCATATATCAGGACCTGCGAAGGAGGTTCCAAGTTGCCTACTGGAGCATAAAGTTTCCAGGTTAAACTGAAAAGAAATTTGAATGTTGCATCGTACACATCCCATGTTAGAGGTACAAGTCAATCTGAATGTGGATAACTGTGAGAGTGACCGTACTCAGACCCCTTCTGTGTGCAAAGGTGGTGTGAATTCGGTCGTCTTGGTGATGTCTAGTCTCTATTGTCTATGTATGACAAGATGCAATCTGTCACATAGTAATAGGGGTCGACTCGGGCCAGGGCGGTATAGCACGTATCAGAGCTTAGTCATCCCTATTCTGCCACTATTATGGGCCGCATTATGAACCGCATCGACACTACCTTTATTTGGGATAACAAACTCGGCAGCGGTATTCCCCCCAACTCAACTCGGTCAAAGATTGGCCGAGATTCATCGCAGATCTAAAGACAGTTGCCAACTCTTGTGAAATCGGGGAAAACATTGACCAGGAGGTCGGTCTTAAAAAGGCATGGGATGAGGAACCAGGAGAGTCACTTACACCGGACGAAGAACCAGCACCCACGAAGATGCAGTCCGGGATTATATCATCACAGTAGACGCAGAAGACGAGGCTCAGAGTGAGTGACGGCTGTAATCAAGACGAAATACGGAGCAATTTCTGTTCGCTCAGGAATCCCTGCACTCCTCTGGATGGAGAAAATGATGTCAACTATTTAGACTCATAACTGCTCACCGAGTAATACGATAAGAAGCGCTACTGTCAGTAACCAGAGTCAGGACTACCAGGATTGCTGTCCCTGATCTAGCTCGGCTAAACGTTGGGGTTAGCATCAGACATAACGGGCCTTCTTCCAAGGCCCGTGTGCTTGGTCTAGACATGTTAGTGATGGAGACATAAATCGGTTGAGATCCGCTCTTCAAGCAAAAATTAGAGAGATGCAATCAACATCAATAATCACTCATTTCTTCTTCTTTTCCTTCTATGACATTCAGTGCGTCTTCTTGATATTTACTGTTAAGAATGCTAGTCAAACAAGCATGCCGGTCAAACACCCCTCGCATTTTCATCTTGCTACTCAATCAATAAATTCTCAACCTTCTAGGGCGCCAATATATAAATTGATTAGACAAATATTCTTCTTAGGCTTCCAGTCCACCAAAATGACCTGAATTAAGTCTTGATGCCCTCCAAACATCTACCAAGTCAAGTATAGTATTCTCTGTAACGAATGCTACCACTGCTTGTTGCGATTGGATCTCTAAGCCACAAGAGCCGTCTCGTTTAGAGAAATAAATCGTTGATTCTCGACCTCGATTCACCACGAATCTAGGTCGAGAATGAACTGAATAATGATATGTTGCTCAAGATGAGATAGTCGACGCGATTAAATCCGTTATTTGGGACTGCGTGGTTATGGAGTATCAATGTCAGGGGGTGGTGGCCACTTGGAATTATGTGAGGGGGAGAGTGATTACGAAAAGACGCAAGCAAACTAGGGAGTAACAGGAGATTATGGCAGCAAGATCCTAAAGGACTCGTAGAAGACGCTGTAAGACTACAAGACTGTGGTTTCTGATTGTAGTTCTTGGTTGAAGTGCGGATCTCAACTCACTTCAGTGTCCAGTCCAGACCGAACAAGCGGCCTTGGAAAAGGCTCCTTGTGCCTGATACTAACTCCAACATTTGGCCGAGCGGTCAGGAACAATAATCCCGATAGATCTGACTCAGATGACTGACGATTCGATGCGAATATATTTGACGTGTACTGAAATTACTAAGATCATGTGAAAGCTCGGCCTCTGTCTGTAGTATTTCTTCGGCTCCGCTGCATGTACTCAGACCACAGGGACAGCACTAAGTAGAAATCACCAGCACCTCATCTTTCCCTTATGTTTGATTTTCACTTGTTTCATTCTCCCGTGTAGTATAGAGCAGGTATGCATGCACCTTCATGTATTTAAATAGCTTGTAAAAGTACTCTTTAGAACACAAATTCAATATCAACTTCCCGCAGATTGTCTCCCCTAGTCCTTGCTTAGACTCTGGTTTCTCGCTAGTTAATTCTTTCAGATCACACGATGCAGAAAACAGGAAGTCTGGTGTATTTCCCGCTTATGAGCGTCAGTATGCAAATACTGTATTTATAATACTATGAAAGCAGATGAAAGAGAATTACTATGTAGATCTTCGGGTCCTTTGACATGGCATCAATACAGAATGCAGTGCAACAGGCTGCACACTTCTATCATACATGCATTTTGTGTTGTTTATTGTCGTCTGGCATTATCAATCAAATCAAGCTAATCAATGTAAGATTGGAGTAACAAAAGTTTCTAGTAGTCAGAACACGACCGAGAATCAACAGAAAATATAACACGCTAGCTGGCCAAATGTGAAATCTACGGTAGTCGAAGAAGACCCTTTATGTCCGATGCTAACCCCAACGTTTAGGCGGACTAGATCGGGGTCAGCAATCCTGGTGATCCTGGCTTAGGTCACGGATACAAATTACCTAACCTACCCAGTGGCTATTAGACTTTTACAGTCATTGGCCCTTGCTCACAAATCTTTCGCAATGATCAAGCACTATAAGCACGGGATATACTTGAGCATCTCTACGAACAATGCACTTTTAGAGACTTCCAGAAGTATTCGGCGTTAGTCAAAGTATGGTTATTTATTTCCTCGCGCGAGTGTAGCGTCGTTGGCAAAACTTCAAGACCACTCACCCCTTTTCATGGTACCCTAGGGAGACTCGCTGTTGCAAGTTAAATGCTATGGGACGAGCTCGACCCTTTCTCTAGCCCCTGCAAGCCTGAAGGCCGGATATGTGACGGCGTACATAATAAGCGAGTCGGAGAGACAAGATAGAGTGGGGTGGGGGAAGAATGTTTAGCCTCTTGACGTAGAACATCAGCAACAACCTTGTATACAGTCGCCTCAAGTGTTAACAGCTACTATATTTGTCCTTGTACATCTCGGAAACCATTCAACGAGTTTCTGCATTTTGCTCTTCGCCGCTTGCCGAGGGCCTCGCTTGACTGTGGCAGAGTCTGGCTGTCTGATGTCAATGATCTCCTCTAGTGCACATCTGCCCCTACTCCCATAGCGAGTGGATTCAGTTCTTCTAAAACTGATGCACAAGAGCTGCTTTGATGTCCTCCAACTCGCTTTTCGATATTGGGCCCGAGAAATGGGCCCAAGGATGATATTTGCACCTGTTGGGATAAAGGGATCTGGAGGGCTATCCTGGCCTCCTGCTTAACACGAGTCTGTGGCTGTTCATTGAGGTTTGATATGGCATTTCCTACGTTCTGAGGAATAATCCTAGCCCGCATTAAGTCCTCTTTGATCTTGCTTTCCGCCAATGTGGCTTGGCGAGCGGTATAAGAAGGTGAATAGAGGTTAGTTTTGGAAATGTGGGCTGTTGAGAGGCCATATAAACCTGTTCAATATCTCTGACATATGCCTTTTTGAACAGCCTAAAGTACCCAAAGGCAAGATGCTAGAGTAGATGATACGAATGAGATGCCACTCATAGAGTGGTGGTTTTGTTTTGCTCATGGCATGCCTCGAAGCCAGTAGAGGGGTGGCTCCTACGCTCATAGATGACTAGAAGGCGATAGAGGCTACCTGACCATGCCTTTGAATGCCGGTCAACATTCTTTAACCACCCAAGGCTAGTGTTATTGCTAGCCTAGACATTATGAGCCGGGGCAGTAGCCACATTCCCCTGGAGGTTGCTTTCTTAGTACTAACTGGCGAAGTGATATTAGCCTGTAACCACAACGGATAGCGCAATCGCCCAGCCTTCAGCACTGATCGCTTAGATGACTGCAATCCATTACCAATTGCTGGATTGAATTGCCTTTACGTTTCTATCTCCTTCCGTCTCTGTCACAACTATCCTGCTGGCAATTAGGCCAATGATAAGACCGGCATCATCAGAGTTGCGGATATCAGCTATAGTAATGTCATATTTTGCGATTTTGTTCTCTGTGAGCCTGAGCCGCTAGCGAGAAATGGTAGGGTCTTCAATTTTAGCCCTTCTAACAATTGTATTTGCGACTGAAACGCGCCTCGAGCTTTGTGTGCAATTTGATAAAGCGATGTGTTATAGTGAGCGAGCAGTTGAGTAGTTATTTATTTTACACCATGAAGTTAAGGGAGAGGGCAGCTCTTGCAAATCTAAGAAACAAAAACAACTAATCAATAGACTTCACGTACAAGCTACAATGCGTGATTTCGGGATAATATCAGTTCGATAAGGTTTGGTATAATACAGGCGATAGAGAGTCCTCAGCCGGCACTCGATATATCCGTGCTCACCGGCACTTGATATATCCACGTACATGGATAGTTTTTTTAAATTCTGAGCTGTTTCGAAATTTCGAAAAGCTCAAAATGCAAGGGTGATTTCTTGGTCGAAGAAAAATGAGCGTAGTTAGGGAATCTTTTCCAGACTTGCCTACCATGCATTCTGGTTGATATTGATCACGCCTTCTCGCTGTACTGATCTTTCTGGGCACTGATTTATGCCTACCATTGCCGTGGTATATGGTACATCCGCACAATGCAAATAGCCTGCGAGGCTACCGATACAGCCAAACCTCTAAATGCAGATAAGAATATCAAGTGGCTCATTCATACTCTGATATATCAAGACGTGGCTCTGTGAGCTAACCTGTTTCGATGCCTTGAGTCTCCGTCTGGCTTTGGGCCGATGAGATTCTTGGATGGTGGTTTGGACGAATGCAGCTTCACAATCGGTTATACATACTATGGCCATGAAAGTAAGCAAGAGCATGGTTGATGGACTTATTGAAAGGGGTAAACAGGCTAATGTATGTGAGTGAGCTACATGGCTCGGAGTTAAGCTATCATTACCAAAAGCTGCGTTTCAGGATTGACGTGGCAAAAGCTCTAAATATGTGGTTTCCACACCCAAGTAGGAACACAGTTCTCAGTGAGATAAAAGACGACAGCTCTCATTTTCCTATAAGTGGATGGTATATGCTAGGCGTTAGTCCCTCTAACAAAGCTCGCAAGCGGTAGACACTTGATGAATGAGCTTTTCATTAACTCATTGTTCCCATTCTTAGTACCCTTCTTCGAGTCGGAAGCTTTGCTCAATCGATGTATTGTCATGTAATAGTTACTAAAAGCTAATACTATCACCATGGATATCTTGGTAATGCTATTATGGCCTTGCTTTTCACCGTCTTTTGCCGCTAGAGGAATAGCCGAGTCGAAAGCTAACTATGGTGTTAACCCGGGCTATCACCTTAACACCACCTAGCATTTCTTGTAAGTGCCATAGCGCTCGAACGTCATTAACCAACCTCACGTTCAAGATACTGTAAAGGGGCTCTCTAGTGGCAGCATAAGCAATTGCTTCAGAGATAGCGTCTCAATGTTGTCTTTAAGGGGGGACATCGCAATCTCACGCCAAGTTGCGTGCACACACATGCCTGGACTATGGCTTTCATAGAATCTATTGTGTTTGAATGTGTAGTCGACAAAATACTTTGCATTCGTGCATTGACTTTCATGTCATGATAATACAAGCAAGCAGCACGGCCTGCCTACCTTGCGTCTATCACTACAAACCATGGCCTTAATTCATTTGATTGGTTATGCATGGAGGTGGACACTGCGATTCTTCGAAGGGACTAGCTTTCTTATAGCCCAAGATGGTGTATGACATACCGCCAAAGCTCCAAGTAACTTGATCTAGTACAGTATTATCGTTTGGAAATTTGTAGGTCTCATAAGCATACGTGCCTTTCTGCTACGCATAGATCCTCGTCTGCACTGGCTACTTATGCTAGAATTCATTAAAGTCAAGGTTTATTAGTTTCTACTACCATGACCACGGTTTTGATATAGCCGTATGGTGGTCGCTGTTGTCAAGAATTATGTAATGAACTCATGCTCAAGAGCCACACGGAAAAGTATATAAGGAATTCTCTGTCTCTGTGGTTGGAAGGTGCTACTATCTCTACTCTTGCAGCCTACACTACAAAAAGAACATTCCCTTTACTTACAATCTCTTTTCCAAACCCAATCTCCTGGATAATATTTCTACTTCAAGCTTTCTCTAATCTTCACACCTTCTTTTCCTTCCTGCTGTTATCATAGCTGAATCTATATTCGGCACCCGAGATAAATATGCAGCTCTGGACCGTTACCTTTCTTCTTGCCTTGGCTAGTAATGCCACTGCAGCCGTTATTGGCAATGTCGAAAACGCAGCCAACAAAGACAATGAGCTTGCTGCGAGAGTTATAGTTAATGGTCGAGATTGCTGGTGGAAAGACTCCACCTGCTACTGCTGGTTAGATACTGGAATGACCATGGCTGACCCTTCATGCTGTCCTTAGGTTTAAGAGCGTTGCTTCTATGGAACTCACACAAAATATATGGGATATCATTCAACTCCACACATCAATTTAATAGACCATTCACCCCCACTTGAGTGCATCTACGCTGTATATCATGTTGCTACACAGAGATGCTCATTCGTGATCAATGAGCTTGGGTACAAGCTCCTGTAGAATGCTGGTGTAAACTGGAGGATAGCCTTTGCTAGAAACGCTAAAGTCAGCATGGGGCCAAGGTTAGATGACTAAACCTTGTGATGGACGATACATAAGATGAGAGACATAATCTACCAGCCTAGCCGGGGCCGTCGGGCTGCCGAGTTCAGCGAGCGTGACACTTCCTATCCGTTCTTACAGGGGCTTTCTCATTTTCCCTCCCGCCTATGAAGGGAATAAACATAGACCGATGTGCTTCTAATTCTATTGATTTTATTCGCGCCACCAAGGGCTCTTCAGTACGCCCTACTAATTGTTTGTCCCCTACCAACCATATAGACCCCGAAAAAGGTATAACGTAAGAAGGGTGTAGTTGTACTGCTAAAATCATTCTTTGATTGTTTTCTGCTCCAGAGTTCGAAATTGTCGCGTGGCGGTATCAACATGGCTGATAACAGAAATCTAAGCCGCTCTCATTCCAATGTCTTCTATGAACAGTCTCGGTGCTATGGACTGTGGGCTGTCCCTTGTGTTTAGGGCTAGCATCAGACATAGAGGGTCTGCTTCTACGGCCTATGTAACAGTAAATATCAGGAGGACGTACTGGATGTCCTAAATTGAAGAAAAGAAAGAAATGAGAGATTGATTGATGTTGAATGTGTCCAACTAATTTTCACTTGAAGAGCGGATCTCAACCGATTTATACATCTATCACTACCATGTCTAGACCAAACACATGGGCCGGCCTTGGAACAAGGTCCTTTCCTTTATGTCCGATGCTAACCCTAATGTTTAGCCGAGTATCATCAACATAGCTGATAACAGATATCTTGGTAATCCTGACCTAGGTTGCTAACAGGTAGTAATTAAGACATCTAAGGGAGAGTTTAGTGAATAATTTGGATTGATTAAATGATTTATTGCGTTTTTATTATCATTTCTAGGAAGAAGGTTAGGATTTTTGTTTCACTCACTACGTAACTTTCGGGTTTCTGAGACATCACATTAACAGTGCCTCTAATCTACTGATTGACACCTTCTGTCCTCATTGATTTCTCCTGTCCATAGAATCTTCCCTTGAAACATCGACACCGTGAAAAACACGGCCTGTTTCACGTTAAAGCTGTTTAAGCTTTTTGCAGCTAGTTAGGTTTCCCTTGAGTCACTGTCACTTCTTAGCCTAGACTAATACCTAACAGTACGCACTGAATGTCTTAGAATAGGAATAAGTGATTATTGATGTTGCTGTCTATCCGATCCTTGCCTGAACAGCAAATCTCAACCGATTTATATACCCATTACTATAGTGTCTTAGGCCAAACTCATGGCCTTGGAAAAGGCTCTGTATGTCTGTTACTGTTGGTTCTGATAAAATGGCTATGACCTCAGCTTGGATAGCCTCTCTGAGAGATGTCTGCTTGATGAGAAAGTGCCTATTGCATGTTGATACCGTAGAGCCATTGGCTACTGCCAAGGCACTTTGGTTGTCTATTTGTGTGTCAATTGGCTCCTCCATCTCGACCTAAAAAACCTCCTCAAAGAGGGGCTTCAGCCATGTAGCAGTAGTTGCAAAGCCTGCAGCGGCCACATACGCAGCCTCACAGGTGCTCTGCGCTGTGAGCGTTTGCTTGCGTGCCCTCCACATTATTTCTGTCCCGTCTATCAGGAATACATTGCCTGAAATCGCATGTGGGGAGACGTTGTTGCCCCAGTTGCTGTCTGTAGACGCCTGAATATCTTGGCTGGAGTTCTTGCGGAACATAAGCGAATGGTCCTTTGGCCTGTGTAGATATCTCAGGTAGTGTTTAAGTGTTTGGAGACAACAGGTTGTGGAATTGTGTGTTCTTGACGCAAGTCTCATTACCGGATATGATATGTAAGGGCACGAAAAAAGGGAAATATGTAGCAGTGACCCTACAATACTCCGATATAACTCGTGTTCACTTTCCGAGAGTGGCTCAGATTCCTGATCGATGAGGTTGTGATTACTGATCGGTAGTGATGCTCCTCGACATTGAGAGAAATTCATCTTCTGTATTAGTTTTTCGATCTTTGACTTCTGTGTAATACATAGGGCCGTGGGAGAATGATCGACCTTGAACCCGAGAAATGAGGACACTGGGCCTAGGTCACAAAGTTGTAGGGTGTGAGACAATCTGGATATCGCATCGAGTGTATCACTGGCTTCTTTAGACAGTACAAGCATGTCATCAACATACACTACAATCCAAGTTTGACCATTGTAAAATATCGTTTTGTCATTCTTCAGTGGTGTGAAGCCAATGGCCATGAGACGTTTGTTCAATGTCTCCTGCCAGCGCTTAGGAGCAGACCTGAGAGATACACCATTTAGGACTTCCGCGCTTATGTTTGTACATGTTTCTTCATCATAGCCGCAAGCGCGCCATCTCGCTTTGAATGTTCCGTCGCCCTTCTTTTGAAGTGCCCATTTGCTGTTTATTGGCCTGCGTGGAGCTAGATGCATTGGAATCAGCTCCCTTGAGCCGTACGACTCAAGGGCCTGTACCACATAACAGGAAATCTACTAGCTAGTAGATATTTATGTGTAGTGAGTATTGGGAGTCAACATAGGGTGAGCGGTCATGTAGGGTTGAGCCGCAGGCTTGGCCCTTTTCCTAGTGGTGAGGCTAGACGATGTTAGTTGGAAGACGCGTCGACAAGACGTCGTCAAGACTGCGCCAGCAAAGCACGTCAGCAAGGCGTGTGTGATGGGACAGGCTAGCTATGAATAGGTTCAAAAGGTAGGGTCAAATACTGTTCATATTTCTAAATTTAAGGAAGAAAGAACTATTCTAATGTCATGGGCGGCAGCAGGCTCTACTTAATGTAGGACGAGTTCACTGGTAGCTGTCCTCCTTTGCAAGCGGTCTCGATGAAGCCGGTGGTTGATGTCATCGTATCGGCGAGTCCCAGTGGTGAGTCCCCGACGTTAAATAGCACAAACAAACAAACAAATAAACAAAGTGGTGAGTCCTGGTGGTGAGTTCTGTCGGTGAGTCCTGACGGTGATGTGCGCACTTAGCGTGTTCCTTCGTTGGCGTCATTGGTGAAAGGATCGGGCCGCATGCCCAATCCTACACGAGTGCCAAACCCGTAATAGGTTCGATCAATTCATCACCTCCTCGACCAGTTCAGGAGTTCTCTTCCAAGGTTCGGCGGCCTTCTTGATTTCGTTCTCAAACCGTGTAGAGAGCTCTTCTCTCAGTTTTTGTCCCGGTCGCCGGCCTCCTGCTTCACCTCAGCACCGAGTTTATCTTGTCCAAGTCTGTAAAGCTCAACGAGAGCAGTCAAATCGGAAATCTGTCTGTCCTGCGCCTCGACAATCTGGGTGACCCGAGAAAGCTCGGACTCCACCTTGTGCAAAGCTGAGAGCACACCTTGCATCTCTTGTTCAAGGGTAGTTACAGTGCGCAAAGTCTGCGAGGAGACCGTATTTGAGGTTTCGCCCGAAGCCACCGGATTCTTCTCCTTAGACTTCTTGGTTGTCATAGCGTGGGTCCTGATTGGATCGGAGACCGGGGCAGGGATCTTCGTCGCGGATAACTCAGCTGGAGGGACCTCCTTCTTCTTATCATCTCCTCCAATCTCACCTCTCATCG
The DNA here is from genome assembly GCA_038382965.1 of Ceratocystis huliohia. Taxonomy (NCBI): domain Eukaryota; kingdom Fungi; phylum Ascomycota; class Sordariomycetes; order Microascales; family Ceratocystidaceae; genus Ceratocystis; species Ceratocystis huliohia. The sequence goes on along the minus strand of JAXCEX010000097.1, from coordinate 12,931 downwards.
CGGCACAAATGAATCGTAGCTGCTCGTCTTCGACGAGACTCTGGGCAAATGATGAGGTGTCGAGATTTTCAATCTCATCGAAAAAATCGAGACTGTTAGACATCGTCGAGTTGTTCAATATTCTGGTTGATTACTAGGCTGCGGTATTAGAGAGATAACTACAAAAACACAGAATTTCAATTATCTCTGGCTGCTAGTATCGGAATAATCCTTCTCGTCGTTTATTTTCCGTCTGGTTGTCTTGAGTCGGGAAGATCGACGAGGCTGTTTGGACATGAAGTTGTTCTCTCTGGTGTGCCGCTAAAGCAGCCTTATTGACTGGAGAAATGAAGTGAAGAGTGCTCTAGTAATTGATTGATAGACGCGGGCTGTTACGGGACTTGCAAATGGTGCGAAGTTGTGCCGATGATGAAAACTTTATTGTTCGATGAAGAAGGAAGAAAATAAGAAACTACTTAATGGGAAAATCGTCCGTAGCTCTCCTTTTATGTTGAATGGTTTCCCATCACCATCTCCTCCTTTCCACGACGGTTGCCTAACTAACCCTCACTTCCGCGATGGTTGCCTACCGCAACAATGCTGAACGGTTTTCCATCACCATCTCCCTCTTTCCACGACGGTTGCCTAATCTAACCCTAACTTCCGCGATGGTTGCCTACCGCAACAGCAAGGGCTGGACCGGCTTAGCACGCAGGTCCGTATTCCGGGACATGTACCCTAACGAAAATAGCCAGTAAGAGCATCTGCCCAGATGGCCTAGAGAAGACTGCAGAAGTTGAATATGGGGAATACATGATGTGCGTGTTAGGAAAAGCAAAAACAGACAATAAGCGTGCATGTTGTTGTAATTTTAGATGATTGTATTCAGTTAACTAGGATTGTCACATTAACCAGGACAGGTTATCATGTATAACCATGTGATTATTCGACGTTCTACCGAAGAGGTGTAGATTCTCCACAACACATGTCACTAACGTTGTAGAAACGACGGCTTGCCCCTGAACGAAAGATATTGCAATCTTTTCGACGCCTTCCTCTTCCCTTTCGATCTTCATCCTCACGGTGACGTAGATGAGTGACAGGTGCATTGTCTTATTGATACTGCTGGGCCAAAGCCGCGCCCCTAAGAGAAGACGGTTTCTAAACATCCGCTTGCATTGTCAAAGTGCCATACTCTCTTTCTGTATAGCGTCAACATCGGCATCGTTCTCTTCGGGTTCATCTTCATCAGGCTCAGCAGCCCCACATAGTAGAAACGTGGTAGACTTCGGATTGGTTGCGTCGACTCCGTTGTTATTCGGCGTAGCAGGTCATGCATCTATCAAATTTTCAAAGTAATAAAGGCCGAGGAAGCTGACGCTGGCTCCATAGCAAACAAAGTAGCTCCCCAAAAGGCTTGCCGTGTTGGCGTTAGGCACATCAGATTTTCCACGATGCCAGTGTTTGTGCCAGGGAAAAGCCGCTGAACTCGAGGAAGCAAGTCAGGGCAAAACCTTCTGACGAGCCTCTTGAAGGCAGCAAGCTTTTGGCCATTTACTGACGACGGCACAATGTGGCACACTTCAACCGGTCCCAGGAGCCCAAATGCAACACAAGCCTCTTCATCTCGCAGTCGAGCCTAATGATTATTTGTAAGTAGTTGTACACATTGATCGTGTTTCGCAAAAAGCAGGGATAGTATAGTGTTGATGTTCCTTACCAGGTCGGCAGTCTTCTGATAACCAGGTGTGGGGTGTGGGGGGACAAGCAACCGGGGGGCTTGCCGAACCCTGTAGTCAAGGATGTTAATATTGCTTTCCATTTTTGAACATAAGCTTCGGATGCTGAAGACTCACATTATTCAAGGATTTAAAGTGACATCAAATCTCTAGCCAAGTCCCTCCTTAGAAAGCCGATAGATGACATTCCAATCGGCTGTCATGGCGATGGCTACTCCAAATGCTCGAGATACCACTATTCGATCCTGGTTCCGTAACAAAGTTTCGCGTCCACAAAAGCTATCGATGACGCTTGGCAAGTCCAGCTGCAGTGTCTCGTAGATAATTTTGATGGTATCTTCGAAATGCCTAACAATAGCTTCTCCCTCCCGAGACTACAGCAAGCTTAAAGGCAGCATAATAATGCTGACAGTTAGTTGCTGTTATGCGTGTGGGAGTTGTTCGATCTGCTGCACAGCGTAGAGAAGAAGTTGGATATTTCCATCGTCAAGGCAGAGATTTAGCGAGCGGCTTTGCAAATGCGAAAATATAGACTGGAGCATGGGAGACGGCAAGGTCAAGAACCTAGATAGGTTAGAGTGCACGTTGCATCAACACAAACCCAAACCCAGATAGTTAATTACCAAAGAGACCACGACCAAAGAATGTGGGCCTGGTGAACTGCTGTGAGCAGCAACACTGGGATACCACAAAATCACCAGTTCATTTTTTTGGCGTTCTACTCTTTGGCAATTTCAGTATAGGGACTTGTTCAGGTTCTTATAGACGCTATCCTGCGGCTCAGTAATTCCATCAGACTTTTTTCATCAGCTATGACTCACATTGTGACACTTCAATACCGTTGATTGCAATTTTTTGATCTCACCATCTTGTTTCATCTGTTGTCGATGTGGTCCATAATGCGGCTCATAAGAGTGGCAGAATAGGGATGACTGAGCCATGGCACGTGCCACACCGCCCTGGCCACACCGCCCTGGCCCGAGTCGACCCTGCGATAGATAGAGAGTAGAAACCAGACATTACCAAGAAGACCGAATTCACACCATATTTGTAGACAGAAGGAGTTTGAGTACAGTCACCGGTATTCTCGCAGTTATACACATTTAGATTGACTTTTACCGACATCTGTACAGATCTAGGAAAGACATGGATCACAGGCCTCTCCACTCTTCCTAGCAAAGAAATTTTCTCATCCCATGTCGGTTCAACTAACATAACTCTAGAACTTGGTGCAAGATCTTGTTGTCTCACATCTCATCCCAGGTAGCCACATCAGACTGGCGCTGTTTAGTCATGCGTATTGACCAATACCACGTTGAATATTACTAGTCCCTATTCATGTTAAATAATCGATCTATGGCGACACAAACTATTGACCACCTATGGATATAGAGGGCATGTACATATATAGGGACTAACTTGGTAGCCTGTGCCCAAAGTGGGAGAGTGAATACAACCATTCATAGCAACACAACTGTAACATGTCCACACTGAGAGAAGAATACCTGTCATCTGTAGATCAGCGTCGAAAGTTTATCAAAGCTGCAATATTCCCAGCTAACTTTGGCTCGAAACTTCTATTACGTGTTCCTCAGATCCTAAATGGGACAGAGCCAGGCCGGCTGCAAAGACCTACCATCTATCAAATCCCTTAAATCAATTACCTGCAGGGCCATTACTGGGAGTTATTTTCTCCAAATAATATTGATGGAGCATGCAATACAAGAGAGTGTGGAAGTGACTACAACAAACAACTAGAGTTAGGTGTGGCTGAGCACAGATCTCATCTAATGTGCATTCCATGCAGCATCAAGCGATGTATAATGAAATACAGCTAGCTTGTTTCTACGCGTATTTGCCTTCACTCGTCTTAACATTGGACACACAGTGAAGTGACTTGCCTAAAGACCATGCAAACCAATGTCCAGCTGCTCACAAGCTGCCAAATGCTAGTCAAGGTGGTAGGTTGCTCAGATTTAGCTCGTATTTCTAGCAAACACCCGACAAGGGTCTTTATACGCTTGTTGACAGCAGTTGGAGCAAAAGTTTCTCCGCTAATGTAGACTTGGGAAACCAGCTTCCCCATCAATTTGCAGAATGCGAATACAAGCTCTTACTACGCCACGTACGCCCAAAGACGGGTACATATCTGCTATCGGCCTGGCTACCCCCGCAACCTCGATTAAGCCACAGCTAGTAGAGCTATTACTAGGTGAAGAGGGAGGATTTGGCTCTGATTAGAGACCAAATGGACAACAGAGGTGATTTTTCGATGGCCAATGACATCACAACATTCACTAAAAACTGACGCTTCCTTGTCAGGTAGGATTCACTCAAAGAGTTGATACAAGCTGAGACAACCAATACTGTACACACATCCGCTGATCAAATCATTACTGATCAGCTTATTTCTAGGTTAGTAGTGAAGTTGTACTGGAAGACGTTTTCGTTTCGTAGAAGCAGGTCATAGCTGCGAGCATAGAATTTTTGTCGCTAGCCACCAGTTCCAGAGTCCTATGATGCTGGCTAGGCCTTGTCCACATATAAGAAGACACATAATGCCCCGGTATATCTATCAAATTCCAGGGTTCTAGGACACTTCTAGAACCTATTTGGAATAGTAGTCCCTCGCTGGTCATACATGGTAAAGGTCTTTTCTAGAATAATCCCTGAAGCAGTGCTTACAACAGAATGCATTCCTTCATAGAATAAAACGGCTAGCTTCAGGTACCGCGAGGATCGTTTGCCAAGGCTATCATGAGTGCAACGCCGAGCTTTGTCTGTACATTTTCATCCCCAGTAGTCTTTTTGGAATTTTTTGTCAGGGCATCGGCTTAGGGCTGGTGGTCTTTGTTGCTTAACTTTGCGACGGGATCTTGAGGTGTAAGGAGCGATGATCTATACCAGCCACACTGACTTATATGACTTCTTTATAAATGTTGATCGAGGCGCAAAACACCCCTGATGTCATTGAAAAAAGGCTTTGCACGCTTGTTTGGATTGGAAAATGTATGAGCTAGTGACGCAGAGATTTATCAGCTTTTGGGTTCATGGCATTGCTGTTGTTGAGGCATGTATAGCTACTGTCAGTAACCTAGGTCAGGATTACTAAGATATCTGACCCTGATCCAGTTCGGCTGAACGTTAGGGTTAACGCCAGACATAGAGGACCTTCTTCCAAGGTCCATGTGTTTGGTCTAGACATAGTAGTGCTGCATGTATAAATCGGTTGAGATCCGCTCTTTAATCGAGACTTAGTTAGAAAACAATCACAATCAATCAATCTCTCATTTCTCTCCTCTCTTCACTCTAGGACATTCAGTACGTCCTCCTAATATCTACTGTTAGTTACTGTCAGTATACTTTGCTAGCTAGCTTTTTTAACTAGGACAAGAGCTAGTAAACTGACCCAGATTGCTAAGTAAAAGAAGATGAGAGTTATGCGTGGAAAAATGGTGCTTCTTAGTACTTTTCTCATTCTCGATAATCCCCTTATTATTCATTTCATGCACTCGCTCTTATGAGAGAGTTTACATACTGGTAATGTCGATGTGGTCCATAATGCTTTATCTGCCGGTCGTATTGACAGCATACGCTAGTTAGAGTAGACGTTAAATACAACAACAACAATGGTCCATAATGCAGTCCATAAGAGCGGCAGAATAGGGATGACTAAGCCATGGCATATGCCACACCGCCCTGGCCACACCGCCCTGGCCCGAGTCTTCCCCTATTACCATGTGACAGACCGCACCTTGCGATAGATAGTGAATAGAAACCAGACATTACCAAGAAGACCGAATTCACACCACCTTTGTAGACAGAAGAGGTTTGAGCACGGTCGCCGGTATTCTCACAGTTATCTATGTTTAGATTGACTTTTACCGTCAGTAATTACTAAGGTGTACGAGATCAATCTCATAAGATCAAACACACACAAATTTTCACCCTATACGATTAACCACACAAAACCACATACATACTACCCTCGCCGATTCACCAGCGACAATGGCTGACAACGGCACCCCGACCCCGTCCAACACCGACGACAGAACGCCCCCCAAGGCATCACGCACCGTCCCTCTCCCGACCGATCACGACGGAGAGGTTAAGAGCTTCGTTGAATTCATGGTGGCACGCCCTCACATATGTGACGATAATTACCTGGCAGAGCTCCCTATATTCTTCCCGGACTGGCAGGAAATCGACTGGCTGACTGTCTCCCGCGGTTTGTTCACGGATCTCCGGAACCTTACGATCCGACGCGGCATTTACTTGCCGGTGCCGTCCTGCTCTAAGGAGATGCACGCTGCCTTTATGGTGGCGACAGGCGGACACCGCTCACTGCCATGGAACGCGGAGGGCATCGCCCTCGCCCGTCGCACTCACTCAGGAGCGTACAGGATGCAAACACGCGATCCCGAGCTGCAAGAGATGATGGGCAAGGCCTTCATCGAGCCCACCCACTGGTGCCTGGACTCCTTTAGTGACAACCAAGGAGCTCACCAAGACAGCTCTCCCATCGCGCAGCCACCACCACCGAAGGCCACGTCGAGCAGTGGCAGACAAGTACCCCATGGAGCGGGCAAACACCTCCAGACGCATCACTGGACGTCATACGCCCCTGCCCGTCAGCAACGCCAGGAAGAGCACCATCCCGAAGGCGGACTTCCCTCCGGTTTCCAGACCGGCCAATACTTCGACCTAGGCTCACGCTACGGCAGCTACGCTGCTAGCGAGCTTCTTGCTCTAGTCAACGGATCAGGCGGCCGCCAGGAGTATCGCCCCTCCCCCGAGTTTCAACCCTTCCCCGGGCATCACCAGTTCCCCCAAGCCGCTCCGGTGAGATGGCTGTACTCTGGACCCCGTGAGGGCTTTGATAGTGAACAACAGAGGGCAGTGTTCAACATGAGGCTGAAGATGCCTGAACGTGTGATGTATAAAGGGCCAGAAGACACCCGCAGTTTCTGCTTGCGTGCCACGGCCTTTTTGCGGGAGTGTGCCTGTCATCAGGTGCATGAAAACCGTCTCATCTACCTCCTCCCGTACATGATGGAAGACACTATCGTCAGGAGCTTCACTGAGAGACTGTGCGACCAAGTTGTTGACCATTACCGCTGGAGAGACGTCCTAGACGCCGTCGAGGCTCGTTTTGAATCAGAGATTGTCATCAACACACGCGCCTACCAATGGCACACGTTGAAGGTACAGGACATCATCGACGCCAATCCTGGAAAGTCTCTAGTTGATGTGGCATTGCTCACATACACCAAATTAGCTGAGGACCAAGAATCGCTGCCCAGCAGTAACACACCCAGCGACCTTCTCATGAGACTGCAGGTGATCTTCCTAGACTATCATGGAACGACCCAGGCGGCTTCCAAAGCCCGTGCGTCCCACCACAAGGACCCCCACACCTTCATGGCGACGTTATGTGACAACCTCCTCTTCCAGAGAGTCAAGGAGAAGACGGGAACACTCAATCACCAAGGCATATCACCTGAGGTCAACCCTTTCTACGTTGATAGGACCTTCCGCACCAACAACAGAAACGGGAGACCAGGAGAACCCGTGAGACGAACAAACAATCTCCGAAGCGACAACCGGCCTGCACCATCGGGCACACCAGGCCGCAAATGTTTTATCTGTGAAAGGACTGACTGTCAGTGGTCTCGCCACACAGACGCTGAAAAGGCCGAACACCAGCGCAAATGGAGAAAGAAAAGTGGAGGTACTGAGATGCAGTACCTTTTTTCAGTAGTCAACAGCCAAAGTGGTGATGAGGAGACACTGGCTCAAGAGAGCGAGGAAGGCGACGGTGAGGATGAGTATACTGTCATGTGGGCACAAGCAGTGGACGAGCCTACGGAGGCCGCTGCGAAGGTTACGAAGATGTGCGCCGCAAGTTTTTTCCACGGCATTACCGGCAAAGACATGACCGTTACCACCGCACCCTCCCCTCCCAACACGGCCGAGACCCCGTCACCCACTGATACCAGGTACAATGAGGATGAATTCAAGGGATTCATAGTCGGCACCGGGGCTGCTGCCTATTCAACCTGCGGTCTTCCGCAATTCACGGCACTACAGCGCATTCGGGACTCCGTTAATATAGATGTCACTACCGCAGGCTCAGTCAGAATCAAATTCGGCATCGGATCGTCCATCTCTATAGGGTCTACCACTGTAGAGACGCCCATCGGCCACATTACTTTCCATGTGATGCCAGCCGCAACACCTTTTCTGATTTCGCTCAGTGATCTTGACCGTCTTCAATGTTACCTGAATAACCCACGGGATGTGGTGATGACTCCACGTGGTGAGGTCCCTGTGCTGCGTCGCTTCGGCCACGTTTTTGTTACGGTGCCGGAGATGGCCCACATGACCGATTTCCATAGCTTCTATACCGTGAGTGAGCTCAAGCGCTTACATCGTTGATTTGGACACCCATTGGTCAACCGTCTACACGACCTCCTGTCGGCCGCCGAGGACGATGCAGTGAGCTATAAGCAGCTGCAACAGATCAAAGACTACTGCCACGACTGCCAGAAGCAACAAGGCCCTCCGCGCCGCTTCAAATTCAACCTCCGTGAAGGGCAAGATGTCGTCTTCAACGGGACAGTCGTAGTAGACGTGGCATACATCGATGGATCGCCATACATCCATGTAATCGACCAGGCCACAGGATTCATGGCAGCGCGGTGGCTGGCCGATGGCACGGCCCAAAACACGTGGGACAAGTTCCGCGAATGCTGGTTAGATACCTACATCGGTCCCCCCGATCTCATTGTGCATGATCAAGGTACAAACTTCATCGCAAAAGAGTTCAAGGACAATGCGGTTATCATGGGTTCATCCCTAAAAACTGTACCGACCGAGGTGCACCACAGCGTTGGCCAAGTCGAGCGATACCACGGCACTCTGAAGCGAGCCTTCTCCATCATCAACCGTGAGGGACCGGGATTATCACGAGAGTCAGCCTTGCAGATGGCCGTCAAGGCCATCAACGATACTGCAGGACCCAGTGGCCTGGTGCCTACCCTCCTCGTTTTCGGGGCTTATCCCCGTCTTTCAGCAAACAGCACACCGTCTGCCACAGTGACGCAAAGGGCCGCGGCTGTTACGGGTCAGGGACCCGGGGATGGCTCAGGCACAGCCTGAGCCGCGTATTCTTATCACCGAAACTCCGCGAACAAGGAACCCCTTCACATATATTTATTTTCTCGGACCCTTGTTCCTAAATCAAGCATACTTTTTTTTTTTTTAAAGATGTCCTCTTCCAGCACCCCCGCCACGGAACAAGCCCCCCAGCCCACTGAGGAAAACAAGCCTCTATTCCCAGACCAGGGCGTCTTCGTTAAGCGGCTGAGAACGGCGAAGCGGAAGGATCTAAACTTCCTGTTGACCAACGTCCAGGAAATGCTGCGTTCTCGAGCCCAGAAGAAAGAGGGAAAATCTCTGTCGGAGGAAGACGACGAGTACGAGGCAGAGTACACCCCAAAACTGGCATCGGTAAACTGGCCAGAATGGGATGGAAGAAGCACCTCGTTTTCACGATTCATGGATTTCGTGAAGGTGCGGGCAAAACTGGACTCCCAACGAGGGTATTCAGGAATGGAAATCTGCATGGGGATCTACGGAGGAATCCCCGATGATAAACGCCACGACATTGAACGGTGGTTCCGACTCGGCGAAATACACAACTGGGACCACCAGGAATTTTTGAGCCACATCGAGGAACAGTACGGCGACGGTACGGTCGATACTTCGGCTGGAGCACGGCTATTGACGATGAGGATGGGAAGGACCCAGAGCTTCGCGTCTTACTTGCGAGATTACGAGACGCAGCTCGACAAGGCGGATGCCGTGGATTGGAAAGATGCTGCAAAAATAGTCATCTTGCATACTAGCATCAACAAGACGCTAAAATTCCACCTCACTTCCACAACCCTTCCCAAGGAATACTCGAAGTGGGTTGCTGCGGTCCGCCCAGTGGCGAAAAACGTTGAGATTTTGCCAGAATATCGTTCGAGGGATCCAATGCAGGCTTTGACATGGTACATCGGCGACCATGAGCGGCTGTCTGAAAATCCTCATGTGCTAAGGAACCGGAGCCAACGTCCGATGCTGGATGGTGATGGCGACACCAAGATGACGGGAGTTAACAGCGTGAACACCAGGTCTTCCAAACCTGGGACTAGACAGCTGGAACGCCCACGTGCCCCCTGGCGGTCAAAGGCAGAAATAGACAAGGCGCGACGAGACGGTGCGTGTTTTCGTTGCTTGGAGAAGGGTCACACTTCACGCTGCCCTAGATACCGCGGGGCAATTAGAGCGGTCAGTGTGGGACACGCTCGAGTGGAACCAAAGATGGCGGCTCGAAGGAGAGTCGACGATGATGAATTCTCAGATCTGGAAAACTGAGTAGCCTTGGCGAAAAGCGCCACCAAGGCTCGGGAGGCCGAACGACGAGCGAGCTAGAGAAAGAACCTTCAACAGAGAGTATGCATTCCACACCGTTTTTTATCGAGACGTTCGTGAACGACGCCTTTTTCTGTGACGCGTTGCTCGACAATGGGTGTTTAGTCTCCTCTGTGTTCGATGAAGCTCTAGTAGCGAGGAATGGCCTGAAGCGTATAAGTATCGGCAAACGACAGTTGAAGCTCGCCAAGAAGGATCCAAAGACGCAATGGATATCGGAGATCGTGTCGTGCAAGATTGATATTGATGGACGACAGGAGGTTATTTTCGGATACGTCGTTCCAGACTTGCAATACGACATGATTCTCGGGAAGCCTTGGATGGAAGCGAACGACGTCGTCTATTTTGCCAAGGATAGAGTCATCCGGTTTGGAAAGGATGAAGACTCGATGGTGGTACGGGCAAAGGGCTGGCACAACGAGACCAGTAATGCACCGACCGAGATACGGCGCTTCTGACCATCTCCGACCTGCCCTACGTGAACATCCGTAGAGCAACCCGTGACATCATCTTTCGTTCCAAATTTTTTTTTTACAACGAGACGAGAACGCAAACAAAACGAGAACGCAAACGAAACGAGAACGAGAACGCAACGAATACGCGAACGCGACAACGACGAGAGATACCCAATAAACATATATGAAGGAAGAAGAAAACCACATGTCTTCTTCCAACGATCAGGAACTCCTTGCCCTTAGAGCGCAGGTGGCGGCATTTCAGCTGCAGCAAAAGCGTCCTCGCCCTGTCCTCCCCGACGTGGACAAGTACGACGGCCTGGACTACCACAAGTTCCGCACCTTCATGTCCGACGTCAACAAGAAGATCGCCATGGACTGCGAAGCGCTGGGAGGCGACAAAGGTTGCCTGGTGTACGTCTCCAGTCGGTTGACAGGAGATGCCAAGGAGAGCATTGGCCCTCACATGGAAAGTTTCTATGCCATGAAGGATCCGAAGAAGGCCATGAAGGCCCTGCTCGTTTTGCTCGATCAAACGTTCAACGACCCCGTTGCGCAAGACCGCGCACACGAAGACCTCCACAACTTGAAGCTGGAGGGTCTCTCAATCCGGGAGTACCTGGCTCGCGCCGACCGTCTTATGGTGCGAGCCAACTCGTCGACACTCTCGGAAAAGTCCAAGATTAGCACCACCAGGCGGGGCCTGACGCGTTTCTACAAAGAGAAAATGGCGTCGACGAAAGTCTACGAGAAATACGAAGACTACAGGCGGGACCTGTTAGTCTTAGATTCCAGTTTGGGCTACATTTCCAGTGAAGACACGCCGACCCAAACCTTCAAAGCACCCTCCAGGAAGGGAAAGCCTTCCACGAGAGCTCGCAACGGAAATAGCTCGGAGGGTAGGCGTAGGGTGTAAAGATCTATGGGTCCACGTTGGCTCAGGCCTCGCCCTCGCCATTTACGAAACCCCGCCGGTGCCTCAATAGTCAAGTTGGAAAACACTAGTGCCTCACTTCGTCAAGCACTCTGCTCAGCACAAGTACTAGCCACTTTTGACCCCGCTGACCCAACAATCATGGAAGCGGATGCTTCTGGCTGGGCCATTGGTGGATCTTTGAGACAGCAAGGCCAGGATGAGCTTTGGAGACCAGTTGCCTTCTTCTCCCGCAAGCTTACCCCTGCAGAGGTCAATTACCCTATACACGATAAGGAAATGCTAGCCATGTACACCTGCATCAAACACTGGCGTCCCCTCCTTGCTGGTGTTCATTTCGAAGCCTACACCGACCATAGGAACCTTGTTTACTTCCAGGAAACCCAAAGCCTCTCTGAACGACAACGACGATGGACTTACGAACTAGCTGAGTTCGACTTCGTTATTGTGCATAAGCCAGGCAAATCACAAGTTACTTCCGATGCATTGTCACGCAGGGACCAAGACTTACCGAAAGATGTGTCAGATGAACGCGTGCAGTCCAGAGTGCACAAGGCATTAGTCAAACAGGGCAACAACTTTATCATCGCGGCAGCCATTTGGGCCAAGAACCCAGACTTCGACCCGGTTGGAACAATCACCATGGAACATGACGTATTACCATCACCATTTGTCAACAGAGAACTTTCTGATCTGTGGAACACGGCCTTGCAAAGTAATGAACGCTATTGGCAGGCACGATCAGCGGTAAAGGATGAAGCTCGAATGTTCCCGAACGAGTGGGGACTACCTTTGTCACGGTCTGAGGCCTTGGAACTCTGCCATTTTCTTCGCCTTCTTTTTCACGCCTAGTTGTTGCACTGTCATTCGCGAGGCGCTCATTGCAAAGAATTGTCGACTGATTGGGGGTTAGTACGTTCGCCGAATTTCTAGTTCTCGTACTAGGAAGCCCACCTCCCTCTGAGGAGAGTATCTTGAAGCAATTTCTTGTTCTGTCAGTATCGTGCTCCTTACCTTGCCATTTTCTCTACTCTGTGGCAATTTTCCTCCGACAACATGGACACCGAACAAGTCGTTCAGGTCATGACCCAGATGCAAGAGCGCATCGATTTCCTCGAAAATCGGTTGCAGACCATGAATGCACCACAGGCCGGTCTCAACCCGGAGATTCTCGCCCAGTTCGCAGAAAGAGTTGTCTCTGCTACTCGGGAGGCTGTTATTGCGGTTTATGACCGAGAATAGAAGGCGGTGAAGCGGGCAGAATTACAGTGGATCGAGTACACATATTCTACCCCTCAACCACCACAGACTTCTAGATAGACTTCTTTCCTCTTCATCAATCA
>JAXCEX010000096.1:0-91226 GCA_038382965.1 Ceratocystis huliohia | reverse complement strand
GGAGGTGTCGAGAAGGGTCCGAACGGGCCTGGTTCCGTTCACCAGGCTTAGATAAAACTGCGGCTACATGCACGCGATCGGAAGGACAAAACCAGCGTACTCCGCCGGGGCCAAAACCCCGTGCCGATAGCCGCTGGCCTTCTGGAGTAGATAGTTTTCATGTTTGCGGCCGCAGGCCAAAAAGACCAGGCAGCCAACCCTGGAACCCCTTGCGGGGACGCCCTCGGGCGAAGCTGATCTGAAGAACCTCCCAGTGTTTACACTGGGCCTACGATGGTCAAGGGAGGCTTCCGAAGCTCGTGCATACCCGCTACCGCTGACCGCCCAAGAATGGCCCCGGATGACGACATCATCCCCGGCTGGTCTTGCCCGGAACATGCCGTCGTATTATTGTGTAGAATCAATCAGGTAGACGTTAAATAGAACAAACAAACAAACAAACAAACCCGAGAACCCACGTCTCCGGAACTCCGGGAGAGTGGGGGAATGATGAGAGAATCAGAATCTCCGCGATCGCTGCGGATAAGCTTCGGGTTAACTGATAAGAGCCTGACTTATCGAAGAAAAAAAGGCGTAGGAATAAGGGATTGTTGTGACATATATTTATGATTCGAGTTGATTAAGGACTAAGTTCTAAATGTCTTCACAGCATCGTGATGTGCCACGTATCGACATCACGTTTTTACCCTATGTTATTCCGAGTGGAACCTCCACAACAGGGATAATTAAAATAACCTTGTATCGTGTGAAGTTGATGAAAACTTTGGCTGCTCCCCCTTTTTGGATAAGCACATCGTTTTATTAATTTATCCGAACTTCATCCGGGGCCCCCTTCAACATTGAGTTCATGATCACGTGATAGTGCCATCGTTGCACAAGTCAAGGGGTCCCTATACTATCTACTTACCAGTATCCCCTACAGTATAACTCTCTTCAACATCATCCTGCTGCCCCTAGTTTCTGCCTTCATCTTGTCAAATGGCTTCCAGACAGCATCTGAGCCGGCCTTCTATGGCTGTAGGCAGCGGAATGGTCAAACAGCGCCAGCTGGTAAGTTTACGCCGAGCCACTATCAACAAAAGAGCAAATAATTGACCTTGGTCGCTTTTCACGCAGGCAACACTACAGGATCAACTTGCGCAACTCTCCGCAAACCTCGCCGATACTGAGAATCTACTTCGCATGACCAGTGTTCAGGCGGAAGCTATGAGAGGCCTGGGAGCATGGCATAGTGGGCTGTAAGGCCTCATTAGCATTACGACAACATAATATTCGTAGTAATACTAACTAACCGCATGCGATGATGTAGATTCATGGCAGCAAGCAAAGTGCTCGGCGAAGAGTCGGTCCAGCAACAGCCACCAGCGAGAAGATAGCTTTAGGCAACGACGACATGATGATTGATGAGATAGATGATCCAATAATATTAAACCGAGGTTTATACTACAAATCGCCACACCCATGGACCGGATGGTGGAAATACGGAAATAACCGTGTGTACTAATTATATGAGGCTGTAGCTTGTAGACTTTTCTTCTGTATTGCGGCTTTTTCCCTTATACAAACTTTCCTCTTTCGTAATCGCTCTCTTTTCTTGATTGCTCTTGCGGACTTTGCCTCGATGAGCGTATCACCCTCAATGTCATTTTGTTTCCTTCTCTCGTGGAGAGGAAACCGCTTTATACGCTTGCATGCCATGCATGATATTTCAAAAAGACTTTCTCTCCGGTTAACTTGTGAAATACAGTTCCCAGTCGCTGGTTGTAAAGATGCGTTGCAATCTCGGCACAAACTCCGTTTAATGTCTGTGGATAACCGAATCTGCATACGTTGCGCTACATTGCGCAGCGTGCTATTCATTCGCCGCGACAAGTTGTCTAATGCGTGGAGTGTAGCATCTTTCGTAGCTTTATTGCCCTCATCAGGAGCAAGCATAGTTTCTGGTTTGTTATCATGGCTGTAGATGCTACTTTGAGCTCGTAGCTTCTGAGTTATCATAACTTGCGCAGCTTGGTAAAGATAGTTCATGCGCTGGTAAGCATGGCGATTCGGTACAGACTGCTTTGGGGCTTGCCCACTACCTTGCTTCCCCTTTGGCTTTCCTTGGGGCTTGCCCTTAGTTTGTTGGTTATGGTGTTTTGGCATTTGGATTTCCATTTGGCTGGGTTTGGTTTGTTGAGTTGGCGCGTTATGGTGTTTGGTTATAGGCCCGTCAGACCGCACAGCCGGTTCCGTATCCATAGCAACTTTGAGAGCTTGATACTAGAAGATGTTGGTTCAAGAGAGTTGAGCAGCCATGTAAAAGATTTGTCGTTGAATGCCCCTTAACCCCAGTCACCAAACCCTAGAGAAATTTCTTGGTAAGTGCTCTCAATCTACTAACTTGCCACCTGTCAACCTTGCGCCTCACCCACAATCGCCCAATTCACGCCTACGCCACACTTAGCTTTACCTAGCTATCAAGTTAGGCAAGGAAAGGCAGCCTTGCCTCAGCAGCAGTCTTCTGTACCTCTATTGTAAGCTTAATGTTAAGCTATACAGAAAAAAAAATAAAGAATTTTTTAATATAATTCAAGTTGCCTCCAATCTCAGCCTCACAATAGTCCCATTGTGGGATCGGTTCAGCTGGTGCATACGGATTTGTTGCTCAATACTAGCAACAGAGCATCAACGCCAGCGGCAAAGGAGTATCAGAATTCATTGCTCCATCTTCAAGTAGCAATAGTAACAGCATACACGGCTTGTTATCCCTCGAGGCCAGACAGAATCTGCAGGGAGGCCCTGGCTTCTTTTCTCCATCTTCTCCCTCAAGTTCCCCCGCCTTTGCATCTATCTCTGCGTCTTCCACTGCTGTCGCCATCACTACAATACGGTATAATATCACTGTTAAGCCTGAGGGAAGGCCCGCCCACTACAGACTAACTCCCTCTTTCCCTAACCTGCTTGGGCTTCAGCCTGGCGGAATGGCTACGAAATCCAGCAACACAGCTAGAGTCTACCAGCAGAGGTCGCCGCACCCTCAACAGCCGCTTCTCCACCATCAAGCCCAACTACCCAGCCAGAGCCACGAGCACCAGAATCGGTCCAGCCCCACAACAGCCACTTCCGCTTCCTACGACTCTTTAGCAAACTATCAGGTCTACGGATCTCCTACAAACACCTCTCCATACTTAACTTCGGATTCATACGACACATATACCTCCACTCAGCGAACCGTCATGGCCAACACCCCTCTTGGGCTGGCTGATATCCGGCCTCGCGCCGACTCGACCCCCTCAGATGCCGTGTACGAAACCGCCGCTACCCAGAATGGCCCGAGTAACTACATGGCACCATGGGCAATGTACGCATTCGACTGGTGCAAGTGGAAGCCGCAGGGCAACAGTGCTGGCAAGATTGCCACTGGCAGCTATCTCGAAGACGGTCACAATTACGTGAGCACATCTTCCGAGCCCTTTTTTTCCTCTCCTTTCTCTTTCTAACTAATATCCGCCCATAATTTAGATCCAAATTCTTGATACCCAAATCGGAAATCGCGGCCCGTCCCGGATCTCCATCGAGTTCAACCGGGTCGCTGAAGCCACCCACTCATATCCTGTCACACGCTTGCTATGGGAACCGCCCTCGTCGCAGAAACAGTCGACCGACTTGCTTGCAACGTCTGGCGACCACCTTCGTCTGTGGTCTCTTCCGGCCGACTCTCAGGCCCCCCAGCCCAGCTCTACAATTGGTCGGCAAGGTGCCCCCCCCACCAAGCTTACGCCCCTCGCGCTACTTTCCAACTCGAAGACTCCCGAGCATACAGCTCCACTGACGTCCTTGGATTGGAATACTTTGTCGCCCAGCCTGATCATAACATCTAGCATCGATACGACATGCACAATTTGGGACATACCATCTCTTACGGCCAAGACACAGCTCATTGCCCATGACAAGGAGGTTTATGATGTGCGGTTTTGCGCTAACAGTGTAGACGTCTTCGTGAGCTGCGGCCAAGATGGCAGTGTCCGCATGTTTGACTTGCGCAGCTTGGAGCACAGCACTATTATCTATGAGCCTACGGTAAAAGACGAGAGAGGTACATCAATCTATTTAAAAGACGACTGCCATGTTCTCAGAGAATCAAGACAGCCTGTTCTTTTTCTTCATTTCCCCTAGAATCTGTTTTTTTTTTCGCTCTATCTGCCGAATTTAAATTGTTATAACAGCCTTATGCTAACTTGTCAATTAGCCGCTAATGGCTCACGGCCTCTGAGTCCTACTCTAGCTCAGCAAACCATGTCCCATCCTCCCCCGCTTCTGCGGCTCGCCACTTCGCCTCACGATACAAACCTACTGGCTACGTTTGCGCAAGATTCGAATATTGTTCGCATTCTTGACGTGCGCCAGCCTGGCCAGGCTCTCCTGGAGCTTCGGGGCCACAGTGGTTCCATCAACTGTGTTGAATGGTCGCCAACACGCCGAGGCGTTCTTACCACCGGTGGAGACGACTGCCAAGTGCTGGTATGGGATCTAATCAACTCGGCCCCGACCTACAATAATGGACAGCCTAGCAACATACGCAATCCCGTTTCAGCATGGGAGTGTCCTTATGAAATCGGCAATCTGAGTTGGGTACCGCACTTGGCCAGCCACGACGGCAGCGACTGGCTGGGTGTTAGTGCGGGCCGCGGTATCTGGGGAGTCAGAATGTGAGAGGGAGGAGAGGTAGATACCCCTTTGTGTTCAATGTGTGCCCTTTCTTTTCTTTCATATGTTTCATAGCTTTTATGATGTTTTGTAGTTATTATGTATTTTAGCCTTTATTATCTTCTATAGCTTTTATATTATGAGTTCTAGCACAAACACGTGTAGCCAATCGCACTCACTAACAAACAATCACTTGGGTTTGTAGACTCGATGTTGACCTAAGAGAATAGACTGCGGTATTTTCATTAATGATTCAAAGACAAATGAAGAGACGCATTCGGAGATGTAGTTTGGAGACTTGAGGTAACGGTTATTGTGGCCTTATAGTAAGGTAGGTTGCCCGAATTCTGCCAGGCCAGGCGCAAAAGCGGTCAGCACCACAATATAGCAGCGCGTTCTTTCCCTTATTTCCTAAGATGACGGCTTTTTCTAGCGCGACATCTTATATCCCAGCCGGATCCATTTTTCCATGTAGTGCTGGTCAGTGGCCTTAGAGCTTCCCAATTCAAACATTTATTTCTTTCCAACCAATTTTTCGTCAAGTCACTGTAACTTGTTTATTGACTTGCTTCTTTCCTTGTTTCCAATATTCTCATCATTTTCTGCTCATCATTTCTTTTTTTAGTATTCATTCATTGCCTCAAATTCGTCCCGGCAGCCTTTAATTCCCTTGAATTTTTCCTAGTTTGCTCAGAATTTACAATTTTCTACCTTTAAACCCTCAACAAAATCATTTTTCTTTGGCTGTTGCGCAAAACCCATCGTCGCAATTGCCGAAATAACAAAACCAAGCTTTTGTGCCAATCAGCTTTCAGAGCTGCCTTGTGGCTTCAGCCTTGTCTAGCTTATGCTAAATCGCTAGAAGTATTCACAAACAACATCGCCATTTCCTATCTCGAACAAAGCCTCACCTCTCGACGTTTTTGGTATTCGCAAAACCACTACAATTCCCACCATGTCGGACCGTTACGAATCCTCAGAGGAAGAAGACTTCAATCCCGCGCCCGAAGTTCGCTCCGATGACGAGGACGATAACGAGAAGCACGTCGAACCCAGTAGCGAGGCACCCGATAGATCCAGCCCAGCGCCACAGAAGACACGCAATGTGGCTGTAGAAGAGGAGGAAGACGATCTAGAGGAAGTCGAGGACGAAGAAGAGGAGGAGGAAGAGGACGATGAAGAAGATGAAGAAGATGATGTCCAGTCAGTAAGTACACCAAAATATGACAATCCGCGTTGCTGCTAGTCTCACGACTGATTCATCTAAATCCGACGTGTCATTATCTAACTAACTTACTTCTCTTTTAATAGGGTCACCGCCGCAAGCGGAGAAAGGACCATCGCAACGCCTACTTCGATATCGAAGCCGAGGTCGACGAGGACGAGGAAGAAGATGACGAGCTTGACGAAGAAGAGGTCGGCAACTTCATCGAACAAGATAATCCCGAAGATTTGGCCGAAGCAGCTCGCCTCAACGATGACCGCCGCCATCGTGAACTCGACCGTCGTCGCGATATGGCCGCATCGATGGATGCCGAGAAACAGGCCGAAATCTTGCGCCAACGCTATGGCAACCGTCGCTCCGGCCGCGGACCGGGCGACGTGGCTGCTGTGCCCAAGCGCCTGCTGTTGCCGAGTGTTGATGACCCCAAGATTTGGGCTGTCAAGGCTCGCGAAGGCAAAGAGCGCGAAGTCGTCTTTTCACTTATCAAGCGCATGGACGAGTTAGTGGGCACCAAGAATGAGCTCAAGGTCACGTCTGCTTTTGAGCGCGCTGGTCCCGACTCTGTCATGAAGGGTTACATCTATGTCGAGGCCATGCGTCAAGCAGATGTCCACACAGCTCTTGAGGGGCTCATGAATGTCTACCCGCGTACCAAGATGCATCTGGTCGAGATCAAGGACATGCCTGACCTGCTAAGAGTAACCAAGAACCCTACTCTGGAGCCTGGCGCTTGGGTGCGTCTCCGGAAACCGTTCAAGCACGCTGGCGATCTAGCCCAGGTCATTGACGTCACGGAAAACGGCCTGGAAGCGCGTGTGCGTTTTATTCCTCGTCTAGACTACGGCGTTCGAGAGGAGACTACCAGCGCGGATGGCAAGCGCAAAAGACCGGCTGGCCCTGGTCCTCGTCCGCCCCAGCGCCTATTCAGTGAACAAGAGGCGCGCAAGCGCCAGCCCCGCAACGTAGTCGGCAACCCATCAACCAACACGTGGACATACAACGGTGACGAATTTGAAAACG
Source organism: Ceratocystis huliohia (assembly GCA_038382965.1). Classification (NCBI taxonomy): domain Eukaryota; kingdom Fungi; phylum Ascomycota; class Sordariomycetes; order Microascales; family Ceratocystidaceae; genus Ceratocystis; species Ceratocystis huliohia. The sequence continues at coordinate 84,292 of JAXCEX010000096.1, read as the reverse complement.
GCTTCCAAGTCAAGGACATCAAGATCCAGCAGCTTATCATCGACGATGTTAACCCCAAGCTGGAGGAAGTCACCAAGTTTGCCTCAGGCGCTGAGGACGGCACAGAAAGCCTGGATCTCAAGGCGCTTGCCGCTAGTTTGAAGAACAGCAACGCCACTGTGGTGTACCTGCCTGGCGATGTCGTCGAAGTACACTCAGGCGAGCAAAAGGGTGTCATTGGTCGGACTACGGGTGTTCACGGTGACATTGTAACTCTAAATGTTATTGAGGGGACCTTGGTTGGTCAAACCATTGATGTACCCACCAAAAATCTCCGCAAGCGCTTCAAGATGGGTGACCATGTCAAGGTTGTTGGTGGCAGTCGCTTCCAGGACGAAGTCGGTATGGTTGTCAAGATCGAGGACGACCGTGTAACCTTGGTAACAGACACCACTAACAACGAAATCACCGTGTTCAGTCGTGATCTACGGGAGGCTAGTGACTCTGGTGGCCAGACTACGCTTGGCCAGTATTCACTGCATGACATGGTGCAGCTTGACGCCACCACCGTCGGTTGTATCATCAAGATTGACCGCGAGTCTATGACAGTTCTAGATCAGAATGGCGATACTCGCCAGTCCGTCCCCTCCCAAATTCCCAACAAGATCCCTCCCCGCCGCCACGCTGTAGCTGCGGACCGTAACTCAGCTGAAATTCAGACGGGCGACGTAGTGCGCGAATATGGAAACTTGCAGCGTCGTGGTACCATTATGCACATTCACCGGTCTACCCTGTTCCTTCAGACCCATGAAACAACGGAGAATGGAGGTATATTCGTGGTGCGCTCATCCAACGTCACCACCGTAGCAGCCAAGGGTGGTCGTGTTGCTGCCAATGGTGGACCTGACCTTAGCGCCATGAACCCCGCCATGAAGCGCAATGGCCCCAAGGGAATGGGCCCACCTCCCAAGCCCATGGGTCGTGACCGATCGATTGGCCAGACTGTGGTAATCCGACGCGGTATATACAAGGGACTATTAGGTATTGTGAAGGATGCTACCGATGTCACCGCGCGTGTTGAGCTTCATGCCCGTAACAAGATTGTATCTGTGAGCAAAGAACACCTTAGTTACCGCGACAAGATCACTGGTGAGCCTGTTGATCCGTTTGGCAAGGGTGGTCCTCGGCCACTCAACGGTGCTGGCGCCGGTGCTGGTTCTGGTGACCGTGCCGGTGGCAGTGGCAGAGTTCCTAGCTGGCAGACTGGCGGCCGCACGCCAGCCTATAACTCGTCGGAACGCACTCCTGCCTGGGGCTCTAGAACTCCCGCTCCCGGTGGCGGCCGCACTCCTGCCTGGAAGCAAGATAACTCGGGTTCCCGCACTCCTGCCTGGGCCGATGGCTCCCGAACTGTTAACCCCTACGACGGCAGCCGTACGGCCTACGGCTCTGGCTCACGCACGCCAGCCTGGGCTGCTTCCGGCGGCAAAACACCTTCACATGACTCGTATGGCAATGGAGGCCGTACGCCTGCCTACGGCAGCGATAGCTGGAACAGCGGCTCCAAGACCCCTGCTTATGGCACATCCGTTGCGACTCCCGCGGCGCCCAGCGATGGCTGGGGATATACACCCGGTGCATCAGGCTCTTCATCGCATGCCTTTGATGCTCCGACCCCCGGCGCTGGTCTGCTTGGTGCCCCTACTCCTGGAGCCATGAACGCACCTACTCCTGGAGCCTACTCGGCGCCCACCCCTGGTGCACTGAGTGCGCCTACGCCCGGAGGCTGGAATAGCTGGGGCGCGGACTCGGCACCAACGCCGGCTGCAGGTGCGCCAACGCCGGCCGCATCTGGGTATGCCTCAGGAGGTTATTATGGTGCACCGACGCCAGGTGCGTATGGAGGTGTGCCAGACACACCGGCACCAAGATATGATGAGGACGATTAGGTGTGTAGGCGTGAGAAGCTGAGAAGCTATAAGAGGTGGCAAAGCGCAACTCGAGGCATCCATTAAAGTAAATGCTAAAAACGAGTTGGCGATATGTACTACCTACGAAAGTAGACAAGCGGGGCTAAATCGTTTGGGTTATTTGTTTTTTTTTCTGTCACTTGATCTTTTCTCCTATGCACATTTCGTTGTTCCTTTTTCTTTTCATTTTTCTGCCTCATTGATCTTTACTTATTTGACGCCTTTCCTTTGCCTTATGTCTATAGTCTTGAAGATTTGGTTGCGGTGTTTTGGTCTGATGTGTGATCCAAGTATCATGATTTTTAAAACGTACTTATAATATTAACCCTAAGATAGATAACCCTTTGATAGCAAGGCACCCTCTCTCTTCCATAAGAGCCTGATTGTCCAGCGCTGTCAAAGAAACATGCAGCATCTAGCAGGAGAAGACCACGTAAAAGCATAGAGAAACCGGACAAGAACACCTTTGAGAAATCCGGAGACATTTCCGGCCAGCCCAACCGTCAGAACTAGACATGAAGCGAAAAAAGATGACACATAAATACAGAACGCCAAGAAGAGGAAATATAGAAGGAACAGAGAAAAATACAAGGGGGAGAAAGGACGACAAAAGAGAATAATTATTATCTCGCCCTCTCCTACTCAGCCGTACATGCGGCCAAACGCTTCAAATAACTTGGGCGAAATCTCGTCGCTGCTCATGCCTTCGACTTCCATTACTAGGCCACGGCGCGCGTAGTGCTCGAGCAGTGGCCCGGCCGTTTCCTGGAACTTGGCGTAACGAGCACGATAAACATCTTCCGTGTCATCGCTCCGTTGCTTTAGAGGCTCGCCAGTGACGTCGTCGCGACCAGCCACACGCGGCGCATTGAAGGCGGTGTTGTATACGCGACCTGAAGGCTCATGCACCCAGCGACTGGTAATGCGACGCAGCAGTACGTCGAAGGGGGTCTTGATGGAGATAACCAAGTTGATGGGTACGACACGGTCGAGGCTGGCGGCTTGACCTTGCGTGCGTGGGAAGCCATCGAGGAGGAAAGAACAGGCAGGGTCGTCGCTGAAGACGGGTCGCGGGATGGACTCGAGAATGGACGGTGTGCCAACAAAGCTGTTGCTGGCGGCCAGTGGAGGCTCAGACTCGGGCTCAAGGGCGACAGCACTGGCTTCGCCGCTGCTAGCGAGAGTCATGGCACTGTGGCCGGCTGGAAGGGAGATCCAACCGCGTTGGTAGAACTCGTTCCCGATGACACGCAGGATTAAGTCGTCGCTCACCAGACCACCAGCCTTCATGGTGTTTTCGACTTTGATGCCTGTGGGCGGGGAGGGGAAGACAAAACGGGGGTTGTTAGCGAGCGGCTTAGAGCCAAGGCCGAGATGTAAAAGCTTGGTGGTGACTTACCAAGAGGCGTCCTCCGCTTGACATTGCTGCGCAGCAAATCGCCTGAACTGATTGTTTGTAGCTGGGGGAAGCGCTTTAGTAGACGTTCACTTTGGGTGCCTTTGCCGACCCCAGGCGCACCCACGAGAATAACGCGGGCGGCTTTGCGTAGTTGCATCGTTGGAGGGGTGAAAGGAAAAAAAAAGAATTGGAAGTTTGCAAGCGAGAACTTGCTGATCAAGATTTTTGATTTACTTTTTTTTATTCCTCTTCCCTTCTAGCTGGCGGCACCTCTTGTTCGTCGTCTTTTGTCTTTTGTCTTGAAGCCTTCCCCCCTTCAAAGGAGGACTTTGTTTATCTAACCTAACGATAACAGCAAATAGACCAGCATGTATCTCCAGTACGGGTTTTCTCCAGCGATGTCGGAAAATTTGGTGGGGAAAAGCAGATGAAAAAGACAAAAAAAAGGGGATTTAATTATGTTTTTGTTAATATTATTATCACAGAAGCTAGGTGCCCAGTAGATGGAAGGCAAGCGTTTCCGTCTTTTTATTTATAAGATGTTGATAGAAAGACCAAGTCTTGTGTGTGCCGTGTGATGTGCAGTGCCATGCGGGCATGTAATGATGGGTTTACGGAACAAGGGACGAGTCGGCTTAGAGGGCGGGGGAGGGGAAGGAAGAGCGCCCACTGTTGAGAGACGCGTATAGGCGATGAAACGTCAAAAACGACGGGCTAGAGGAGAAAGATATTGCGCCTAAAGCCCGCCAGTTTAGGCTATAGAACCACTAGCAAGCCTGTCATGCTTTGCTGACAAAGACTTGTTGAGCAAGTGGAGAGCTAAGATTGGGGATTCCTGCGATTGGCTAATTTAAACGAATATTTCTCAGCCTTGTTGATATCGGCCAAATCAGCATCCGCTCCAGTGTCAGCGTCAGCGTCAGCCTCGTCTCCTCTCATATTCTCTGGAGTCTTGGTTAGTGTTGTATTTTCATTTTTGTTGAGGTGCTAAGAGTCCCAGTGTCAGGCTGCTTTATCCTCACTGTAGCCTACGGGCTGTCTAGGCTGCGGCTGCTGTGGCCTCACCCCTACCACCTGTAAATACAGGGCCGATGCATTGTAGCATCCGGTTCCTTGTAAAGAGCACCCATGAGGGGAGTCTGGGGTAAGGGCACTTTGCCGATCTCATACAACGTGCGTGTATGGCTGGCCTTGTTCTCCCTTTTATGCAATCAATATAACATATGGAGCGAGATCAAGACAGAGAGCTTGCATGAAATCAGCAGTCTTCTGCCTTGTCTGTCTTACTTTCAAATGCCCTCGAGACAAAAGATATAGAGCCAGCACACAGCTAGACAGGAAGCAGCACTTTTGCTCAGACAGCTTTGATGCATCTAGATTTTGGGCTAGCTGGCCGACGCTCTTCGCTCTTTTGTCTCAGCTTATGGCTTCACCCTCCAGCATTATTGTCTCTTGTACCTTTTGGCACTCCTAGGCTGCTAAATCTCTGTCGCCACCCAACCTAGACTAAGAAAATTAGGGTCTAAAACCTGCAGGTCTTGATTCTAGAACTAGTTCTCCTTGAAGTTGCCTGAGACCTCTTTCTTCTTGGAGCTTATTGAGCCAGCAGCACGCTCCCTCCTGGACGTATGATTTGCTCAGAAACCCAGCTTACTAGGAAACAGGTTGGTGAGTTGCACGTGTTCTTGGTTCTTGTTAGGCAGATATGCTCGAAAATATCTGCCAGATAATAGACAGCCTGCTCTTATTAGTCTGGCATCTTGGAGGGAAGACGAAAGAGAGAAGGGAAAGAGGGGGGTGGGATTGCAAAGAAAAGGCCCGCTGCTGTCTTGCGTGCTGTACCGCAATAGGCCTATGCCGAACTATACTTGTGCTTAGACCCCACCCCACACGCCCCTCTACTGTAAAAGTTAGGGGCTTTGCTATGCTGCGCTGCTTAACAGAAACTTGGGGCTATTTTGGTACATGGTATAACTTGCGCAAAAAAAGCACGACTCCGCCTTTGGCACAAAATAGGAGCCATAAGTATGCCGACAGTTTAGTTGGCGCACAAATAGAAGCCAGCACACTGCGTGCATGCACAATTAGAGTTATGCATCAGAGTTATGCCAGAATAACAAACCTCAGTGCTTAGTCATGGTCCCTTATACACAACTTTGCCATTCCTTTCCTTTGCCCTCAAGCTTGCTTCTGCTTTCTTTTCTTTCCCTCAAGTCACTGCTGCATCCATCCAAACACCCAGGTAAAAATCGAAGCCAGAGTAAAAACAACTTCTACGAAGATCTTGGCTCTGTTTTTACTTCATTCTTGGTTGACTCTTTTTTCATTTTTCTTTGTTTTTTTATATTATTTGCCCGTCCCTCGTCTTTAGCTTACGTTTCTTGACTTGGGCCTTGGCTTGCATTACCTCCAATTCAACTGCCTGCCGACTCTCTCTTCTACACCTGCCTGCCCTGTTGTGACTCTCTTATTTATACTTCTGCCCCTTCATTAAGATTTCATAGTAGCCCAGAAGAATATCCACTCTACGTCTTTTTCTCGCCTTTGGTCCGCTCAAAAAACCCAACCCCAAAGCGAGCTGAAATCTCAGTCGCCTTTTTCGCCTCTTTTCTTTTACATTGTCGTGGCATTTCTCACGGCACCTCTCCTTGCTTTATTTTCATATCTTATTCTTCTTTTTCACAATCATGAGCGCCACTGCTGCCGTCGCGCGCAGAACGGTTACTCTAGCCGGTATGTTTTCGGTAATTGCGTCCTAACTTACCTTTCCTGCTAACACCTTTTCCCAAGGCCGTCCGCTGAGCAGATCACAATTCGCTGCGGTCAACTCCCTTCTTATCCGCAATGCCCGCACCGTTCCCTTATTTACGCCGGCCGTATCTCTTCTCTCGTCTCGCTATGTGTCAACCGAGCCCCATCGTCCCGGAATGCCTCCCGGTCCCCCCCCAGGGTTCAACGCTGAGGTAGCTAGAAAGCCCCTGCCCCGGGACGTTGCATTCAAGAAGGAGCCTAGTGCTACCTCCAAGTCTGTTCAATCAGAGTTGGCGAACAAGACTACTGCTGCTACTGCCAAGCTCTCCCAGCAAACATCATCCCAACAAATGTCCAAGGACGGCAACGCGAGCCTGAGCACTCCTAAAACCGACGCCGAGATCGCTGCCGCAAAAGAAGAACCGGAGAAGAATATGACTCTCTGGGAAAAGATCAAGCACGAAGCTAATCACTACTGGGACGGTAGCAAGCTGCTGGCCGCCGAGGTCAAGATCAGCACGCGCCTGGCCCTGAAAATGATGGCTGGCTACGAGCTGACTCGCCGTGAGAACCGCCAGCTTAGACGAACAGTGCAGGACGTTGCTCGTCTGGTCCCCTTTTCAGTGTTTGTTATTGTCCCCTTTGCTGAGCTGCTTCTGCCCTTTGCCCTGAAGCTGTTCCCTGGAATGCTGCCCAGCACCTTTGAGGGTGACAAGAGTAGGGCCGCTAAAGCCTCTATACTGCGTGCTACCCGGAAAGAAGTCAGCACGTTTTTGCAGTCTACCCTACAGGAAACCGGCATACCTCTAGCCATTGCTTCATCACAAAAGGAAGAGTTCCGCCGCTTTTTCATCAAGCTGCGGTCAACCGGCGAGAAGCCTGAAGATTCTGCCGTCATTCGTATTTGCCAAATGTTTAAGGACGACCTGACTCTAGACAACCTCTCACGGCCTCAGCTTGTCAGCATGTGTCGCTACATGAACCTAGGCACCCTGGGCAACGACGGCATGTTGCGGTACCAAGTGCGCCACCGCATGCGCCAAATCAAGCGTGACGATCGTGCCATTTCATTTGAGGGAATTGACAATCTGACCCCCGGTGAGGTGCAGACGGCCTGTGCTAGCCGTGGTATTCGCACGCATGGCGTTTCCCCTGCTCGCATGCGGGCCGACCTCCAGACTTGGCTCAACCTTCGCCTCAACGAGGGTGTCCCATCAACGCTGCTGGTACTCAGCAACGCGTACATGTATTCGGGTGACATGACTAGCCAGGTAGACGCCCTCATGAACGTGCTGTCGTCGATTCCTGAGGAACTCTACCACGAGATTGAGTTAGAGGTACACAACGCCGAGGGCGCAGCTACCAACAAGCAGCGCCTCGAAGTGCTCAAGGAGCAGCAGGAGCTCATTGAGGACGAGGCTAAGCAGGACGAGGTCCATGAGACCACTGGTATGGCAGCGCCACGCGACAACGCCAACATTGATGAGAGAGAAGAGCGGCTGGCTGCCCAGCCCGATGTCCTAGAGGTCAAGGTTGCCGGCGAGGTTGCAGCCGCTGAGGCCGAGACTCTGAAGGCGGTCAAGGGCGCCCCTTCTTCTGAGACAGGTGCTGCTGTTGAGAGCAAGACAAAGCAGGAGTAGATGGCGACAATGATGCATCTTGAGAAATACGACAACGACATGTGTATCGATTTGGCTTGCTTGTATTTGTCGGCTCTTGTATCTTGCTTTCTATGCTTGCCCCTAGTTTTGCTTTGATCTCTTGGTTTCCTTGTGTTTGTTACATTTAGACATTATGATGCCCCTTTCGTTTGTGTGGGGGACAGCGAACGGGTTTCCCTTGTTGGGAAATTACAGCTTCTCGCATATACGGCAGGCGAACTAGTCAGATAGCTTACGTCTTTCTACTCGGGCCAGGCTTGGTGGTGTCGCCGTTACTCTGTTGTAACGTCACCAGTCTAGGTGGGTGTTCTTACTGATCCCTCTGGCCTGCCTTTTACTCTGTACACAACCATGCATCTCGCTCCCGGTTTTTGTTTCCGTTGTTCGAGGTGATGAGGCCTTTCTGTCTGTCCCCCCCTTGAGCTTGGTTTTTTCTTTCTCCTTTTCTTTACTACTCTTCTCATATCTGCGGCTCTCTCCCATTTTCGTATGCAACTGCCAGCGCCCTGCCTGGCCATGGCTGATTTCTTGTTTTCTTTTGCTCTATATCATTTTTTCCCTTCTTCTGTTTATTCTTTTTTTTTCCGCCTCTTGACAGACTTCATCAACAAGACCATTTTTTTGATCGGACTAGACGATGCTTTCTCTTTGTTTTCTTATTGTCGAGGCATGTTGTGCATGTCACACTCATCCATTCACTGTCTTACGCTCTCTTATTTTCTAACCAGATTTTCATTCATCAAGAACATGTTCACTCAAAAAAACTCAAAAAACTGCATTCCCAAATTCTCACTTTTCCGCTCTTTATTTATTCCATTCGTCGCTCTCTTTTGATCCATCAGTTTCCTGTTCCATCGGTTTTCTTCGGCCATTTTTCGTCTTTTATATCTCCATGTCCAATGCTTGAAGTTTCCTCGTCGCTGTTTCCTGCGTGTGAATGTTTCTTCTGCGTCACTCTGTCCCTCATTCATTTTTATTTCCTTTCTTCCTTCTGCGATACGAGTCCTCACAACCTAATCTTGGCCTTCTTCACTGCAGCCTTCTATTTGCTTTATTTGAGCCTTTTTTATGGGGGAAGTATTTATATTATTATTAAGATGCCTGGCGAGAAGATATATACTCCGTCCGCCTCTTAGTGTGTTAGCTGAATAGACCCTTGATTACAGTAAGGCCGGCCGTACTGCATGTTGGAAGCGTTGAAAAGAAAGAAACCTGTCTCCTGTACGTGCACGTGAGATAACACGTGACAAACAATACTCAAAGCTCTGGAAGCTCAGACCCACTTATTGGGGTGGCAGGGAAGAAGCTCTGGATGCAAAGGGAAGAGACAAACCAGCAAGCCATCGTCATCCTGCCCCTACCCTGGCTACATAGCACGTCTGTTCATTACTTCTTCCTCACCATGTACCTTTTTTTTATTTTGACAAAGTAAAGACAAAAAGTAGTCCGTCTCATGCAAAATCCGCGAGTGCTCAATATTTTACTTCGCTTCCCTTACTACGTTCATACCCATGCTGTATGACGCCGCCCGTGAACCTTCTAGTCCAATAGCATTATAAAAGAAATACCCCACTATAGTGAAAACGGAGAACCGTGTGCCTGCCGTCATAATATTGCTGTGATAATCTATCTGTACTTGTGGTCTTGGTAGCTTCACTATTCCTTCTCCCTCAATACTTTTCTCTACTTGCAAATATTTATTCCTATTCTTGGCCCATCTAGAAATTCTCATCTTGGTACTCACATTTGCTTTGCTTTTGTGCCCACGCTTCGACTGACTCCGATTTCTTCCTTTATTTTTATTTTTTCATCAATCGTGAAGGCAACTGCGCTTTTTCCTTGCCCATCATCATCTTTCTTTGCCCCGACAATCTTTCATTACTTGCTATTCCCCTTCTCCTACTCCTCAGATTAGAATTATCACCACCAGCCTGTTGCATTTCCACCTAGTTATCTGCTATCGGTTGAATTGTCGTCCCGAGTCTTGCCGTCATCTCCGCCAAATCTCCCCTCCCGCTTCTCTGGCCGTCATGGACAACGATTTCGATAACGTTACATGGGACACTGAACACGATGCTTTCTCAAATTCTCGTCCTGCCCGACCATCCTCTTCGGCGTCTTCCTACAACTATGAAGATGACATCATTGCGGGCTCCAGTCGAGCCACGCCAATCCCCGCTCATATTGATGCTGGCGCTCACATAGACGTTGGCGATTCGCCCGGCGACAGATTGGAGTGTACGGTGACATCGCCAATTAAAGAACAGGATGGGTCCAAGGACGCCTTTGTCTCGTACCTTATCACTACAACGGTAGGCTATTCTTCAGCTCCTTCTTGCCAACCCCTATCTCCTTTCTGACCAACGGACTTCCCCCTCCCCTCAGAGCGATTTCCCCTCCTTCCAGAAACCCGTCTCCTCTGTTCGCCGCCGGTTCACCGACTTCGTCTACTTGTACAAGGCCCTCGTTAAGGAGTTTGTGGCCTGTGCCGTTCCCCCCATTCCCGATAAACAACGCATGGAATATGTCCGTGGTGACCGCTTTGGCTCTGAGTTTACCAACCGCCGGGCAAAAAGCCTAGAGCGCTTCCTCACACGCATCTCCATGCACCCGTACCTACGGCGAGCCAAGATTCTGCACACTTTTCTCGAAAGCCCCGATTGGAACGCCACAATGCGATCCCGGAACCAACGCAATTCTATGAGTAGCGAGAACGGAAGCACCGGCGCTGGTGGCGTGTTCGATGCCTTTGCCGACAGCGTCATTAACGCCTTTACCAAAGTCCACAAGCCCGACCAGCGTTTTAACGAAGTGCGAGATAAGACCGATAAATTGGATGAAGATCTAGCCAGCATCGAGAAGATACTAGTGCGTGTAGTGCGTCGCCTATCAGATCTTGAGACAGACCAGCGTGAGCTAGCTGAGCAGTTCCGCAAGCTGATTGCCATGGAGCCAGGCATCGAATACGAAGTGCGCGACTTTGCTGCTACGCTTGATAGCACAGCGTCTAATCTACGCCAAATGCGTGAGAACACTGATGTAGAATATCTTGGCAGCGTGCGCGACATGGAAGCCTACTGCGGTGCGATGAAATCTCTACTCAAAACTCGTGAGCAGAAGCAGCTCGACTACGAGCAGCTGACTGAGTACCTGACCAAGAGCACGTCTGAACGAGAAAGCATGCGTGGCGGTGGCGGAAGCAGCGGCGGCGCCTCATACACTCTCGGCATCACAGGGGCCATCCGCTCGCGAATCGAAGATGCGCGCGGTGTTGACCACGAACAGGCACGCCGCGAGCGTCAGCGCAAGCTCGAGCTACGTATTGAAATGCTCAGTTCCGAGGCCGAGAGTGCCAAGAGCACCACACAACTGTTCAACGATGAGGTAATCCGCGAAGTCCGCGATTTTGACCGCATCAAACGTGTCGAGTTTCGCCACCAGCTGCTTGGCCTGTGCGACGCGAATCTGGAATACTATGATAATGTAGTGGCATCTTGGGAAGAGTACATCACACAGCAGGAAAGACGGCAACGGCCTGAAATGCAGTAGGCTTGGAGTCAGTAGCTACAAAGCTAAGATCTAATCCTCTAGCTTTGCTTCTCATATCACATGAACAGCACAGATACGTAATGCGAAGAAGACATAGCAGACAACACAATCTTGTTCCAAAGGCATTAGTAGGTACTTTATCTATACTACTATGATGTAAAAAAAGCAAAAACAAAAAACAGAACAATAAAACATGTTGAAAACTCTAGGAAGTGGTTTGAACTTCGCTTGCCTGCTATTTCTTTCCGTTACTCCTCTTCATCCACACCCATCTCTCATACTAACCAGGACTTGCTGATTTGGGTAGGCATGGGGCATGTGCATGCACATTTACATACAGATCCTACGTCCGGTTGTTCCTGCGAAGCAAATTCTCGCGGTCTGAGTCACCCTCTGAACTGCTATTGTTCTGGTCGTCGTCGTCTTCTTCATTGTCATCGTCATCATCGTCGTCACCAATCGTGTGCAATGGCTCATCGTCCAGCGACCTTGTGCCAGAATTAACACCAACACTAGCACCAGCAGCGCGCTGCGGCCGGTCTCTGTAAACGTTGTCAAACTCATCCTCATCATCGCTGCCACCAGCAAAGGCATCGTAGAGCTCTCCGCCACGTGTCCGGCCTGCAGAATTGCCGCCAGCACGGCCAGAAGCTCCCTTTTCAAGGCCATGGGAGTCTTCTGTAGCAGCCTGCAAGGGCTCAAACTCGTAAGCATTGCGTGAGTCGTTAGCAAGGCGCTTACGACGTGCAAGGAAGAAGTAAACACCCAGGCCAGCACAGAAAGAGGCGATGAGAACAGAGGCACCAATGATCCAAACACGGGCGCTGCTGCCAAAGGATGGCAGCCAGTCGACCCAGGATGAGGCTTCAGTAGTAGATGTTGAGGTGGGCAAAGACGAGGTTGCATTGCCACTGAAAGTGGGAGAAGGGGCAAATGATCCGGATTCAGATGTAGAGGGCTTGGTGGGACGATCAGGGTGATCGGTAGGCACAGTGGTGGGCAAACCCTCAGAGATGGATGCAGTCGATTCGGGAATGGAAGTAGTGGATACCGAGGCGATCTGAGTCTCAATCTTGTCGTGGTCGGCATCATCTTCCTCTGTAGGCATAGGAAGTTTTGTCGCCTTTTCTGGGTCAATGCACTCACCCCAGAGTTTGAGGTGCCAGTCAGTCCATACACCCGTCTTATCATTGACAATTGTGTCCTTAATAATGATCTTCCACGTGCCGATTCCAGGCTCTCCCCAGTGGACAACGCTCATGAAGGTCCAGTCATCATAGCCGGCTGAAGAGGCGTCAAGACGGCGTGGCGCCGATATATGGCTAACAACTCCACTAGGACTGATTAAGTCTGCGTTCAAGTCGCCGCGACGCTCGTGTTTGACATTCATAGTAACGGTGACATGCTCGATACGCTCCAGGTTGGCGTTCTTGAGCATTTCCTCGGTTATTTCAAATTCGCTGACCAGGCCATCAGAGCCTTGGGGGATCTCCTTGTTGACGTGTTGCCAGGGGGTGAAGAACCAGGACTGTGGCTTGACCTTTTCCCATGTCTTGGCAGCTTGGACAATGGAATACGTGTCTAGGGCACCGTAGCCATAAACGTGACTGTATTTCCGGCCAATGGTGGTTTGCTGCCACAGTTTCTCATCTTCCGAGTGGATTTCCTTGGAATGCAAGACAACGAGCCATTGCATGTCTCGCCAGCCCAAATCGGGGCGGACTTGGAGTACGAGGGCTAAAATTCCAGCAGCTAGAGGGGCAGCAGCAGAAGTGCCGCCATGGCCAGAGTAGCAGCTGTTAACACCAACATCGGTGGTGTGCTATTTTAGAAGGGCAAGGGTTAGCTAAATAATCAATGGGAATACAGAAGAGAGCAAAAAACTCACAATTGCATCTCCGCTACCACTCGAGTACGTTACTGCCAAATTGGCTGAGCACTTTTCTGAGTAGTAGGGATGATCACCGTTGTGGTCCACAGCACCCACAGTAATGCTGTAGATAGAATTGGTATAGCCATCAAAATTGCAGTTGTCATCACTGGCGGCTCCATTGCCGCTGGCAAATACATAGATCGAGCCTAGGCCATTACGTCCATCCTGGATTCCCTTGAGCATGGCCTGACGGATTAGGACACCAGGAGCCTCCATACTGCGGCCATCATCAGGCGGGCCCCACGAGCACGAGTAGATCTGATTGTGTTCGTAGTCATAAGTCATGGCTACGGCCTCGTCGGCATCCGAAATCATCTTGCTAAGAATACGAAGACCCGCAATCTTGGCGTTGTAAGCCACACCAAGACCACAAACGTCATTACGGACGGCGGCAATCTCGCCAGCGCAGCGCGTGCCGTGGTGATCGTCAGAGAGGCGAGGTTTAGGCTCAGGGCTACGGTCATTGAAATCGTAGGAACCCTCAGCGTAGTAGTTGTCTTTGAGGTCCTTACTGTACATGTCTAGGCCATCATCAACGACAGCAACAATTGAGCCGCTGCCTGTGACACCCTCGAGCCATACATCAGTGACATTGACGTCATGGCCGGGCTGCTTTGTGTTAAGCAGGTGCCATTGGTCCTTGAAGATAGGATCTTGAATGTCAAGTTTTTGTATAATGTCGGTCTGTTTTGCCTTGGCATCGGCGTCCTCGTCATCGTCGTTTCTGCGGGCTAAACCTAGACCTAAGCCTGGGCCATTGTAGTGTCGGCTGGTAAGAGGGTTGGTACGGGGAGTCGCCACGTGGCCCTCAGGGCGCGGAGGGATGATGCGCTTTTCATGTTTGGGTTTAAGCTTCTGCTTTTGCACAAAGCGCACATCATTGAGAGCGTTAATCTCGCCGAGAGAGCGCTTGCGGTCTTTACTGCGACGGACAGCATCGGTGACAATATCGCGATCAGTCTTTTCACCAGTGAAGACATGAATGTTATCTAGAGCGCCCAGTTGACCATCGTAGCGTAGCCCCAGGATACTGGCAACTTCATAGGGGTCTGTTTCAGAACGTAGGTTCAAGACATAATGGTCCGAAGATTCAAAATCGAAATTTGGGACACTTCTAGATGCTAGCAATGTGGCAGAGGCGATAGTGGGAGCCAGGCCGGCAGTCAGGCCGACAAGGGAGGATAGGCGCATAGTTTGGGGGGGAGCTAGGTGTCTATGATCTATAGCGCGGTCTTATAGAATGAGTATAAGGGAAGTCGAAGGACGAATATGGGATCAGATATGGACCGGAAGTGCGTCCTCTTCGGCTAGGAGATCAGTAGTTAAAGGGAATAGATTAAAGACGTCGTGAAACCGTGGGATGTAGCCGTGGGATAGCGGGCTTGTGTGTATATGCGTGTATAGTATATAATAGAGAAGCCAGTTGGCAGAGGTGTGGAAGTTTCGAAGTCAGCGATAGAGATTAACCCTTGCAGGAAGCACAACAATGAGATGTATCAAGAGAAAGGAAGTTCTAGTAAAAGAAATATCGCTTAGCAAAGGTGAAGAAAAAAGCAATCCGATAACTAATCGCAGGCAAGCCAGCAGCCTTACATATGCAGCAGCCTCGAGGCTAGGAAGCAAGAGAAGCACAAGCTGTAGATCTCCTAATGATGACGTTCGCCTAACAGGCTTTTCAAGAACAGCAACGTTGAATCATGGAACAATGAGCCTTGAATTCAACGTATTTTCTGCAGAAGTAAAAGAAATAATCTTGGGGGCTTCAATGATAAAAAAAAATAGTTGTCTGAAATATAATGACAAAAAAGAATGAGAAGAAGAAAAATAACTTCTTATAGCCAAATAATTGAAAACTGTAAGAGCACGAAGGAGCAAACTTGGAAAGGTGCAACTGCTGCCCCCTCCCTTATACTATAAAATAAAGAGGCTGTCGTGGCCTTGTGTCAGCAGGGAAAGCGTGAGTTCAGGGCAACAAGCCCCTAATAACCCCCCGAAAACCTGCCGCTAGCTCTTAGGTAAAACGCTATTTTTTAGAGCTTCCTCCCTTATTAAACTCCGTTTCGGACTAAACTTCACTGCTCTCTTTTCTCTCTTTTCCCTCTTTTCAATTAGTCTCCTTCCGTGTTCCGCTCCTTAAAGATTAGGTGGGGATACCCTCCGTTAGGGTTGTAAAGAACGAGACAGCAAGCTAGTGATTGTCTCTATCCGCCTTCATAACAAAGGAAGGAACGCGTTAACTTTTGTCGTGCTTTCTCTTTTTGCTCGTTTCGTTTGTTCCTGCTTCGTATTCTCCGCTGGGAAGAAGCCTAAAACAGGGGCTTTGTCGTGGTGCTTGCCGCTGCAGTGCGTAAGCACCTGCCAGCTCAGAACCTGCTGCAAGCCAGCTTCCCTGAACAGCAACCGAGCCGTGTTAGTCGGCGGTGATGCCACAATGCTGGAACTGCACCCAAACCAAGCCTCATTTCCATTCACATGTGCTGTCACTTTAGTCTCAGAGTCTAGCCGCCCACAATATAGTCTTCACATAATTTTACCTTTTAGCCTTGTGAAACTCCAGCTCGGGGTTTAATCCATGCCTTTTCTTGTTATTATTTTGCTCTTGCTTTTTTGAGGAGATGACCCTGCCATAAGAGGCGGAAAAAAAGCAAGTGCATTCAGCCCAGCCTTCCGGTTTCTTGCACAACTCTAGACAAGGCAACTGCAAAACCCATCGCCTAGATTGCGCTTCCGATCGGGCCTCTAGTATTTCCCCTTTTCTTTTCTTCTTCCGTCTCTTTAAATCTCTTCTTTTCTTCATCTTTTCTTTGTCTTTTCTTGGTCTTCTGGGGCTGTCCATATTCTTTTTCTTTTGTTGTGTGGGCACCCACAATTCTCTAAAGGAAGTCTAACTCTGCTCAATTCAGTTATTCTCTTTTCCTTTTTAAGCTTCGTCGCATATTTTCCTCTCTGATCTCCCTTTTTCTTACAGAACAAAGCCCATTGTTTCTCTTTCTTGCTGTGTGTTTGGTTGCTGTACTCTATAAGATTCGGGATTCCGTGTAGCGAAAGCTAGCCATTAAAGAATTTTTTGCCCTATTTTTCTCTTGCCTCTTAAAGCTTTGATCCGCTTTTCTACCTCATCAGCTTCATCCTCCCCTCTTTGTCTGTACGCTGTTATGAGCTCAACTGCGCCTTACTGGGGAGAAGACGAGCTTACTGCCGACCAAACCCACACTGCCACTGCTTCTGTGTCTGTTGTGTCTGCTTCTGAGGCTGTCAGGGTCAAACAGCAGAGCGAAATGACTAACGACTCGTTCTATGTTTACGATGACGACATTCAACAACAGCCCTCTTCCTCTCGTCGCCGCTCCTCACAAAAACACCCGTCCGCTAAATCTAAATCACACAAGCATCACTCCGTCCTGTCTCAGGCCACTGAAACCGAAACCGACCTGTCCTATGTTTCGCGCCAGTCTCCTACTTCAACTACATTCCAGCAGCCACTAACTCCACGCCCTCCGTCAGTGTCAATGCAGCCGTATGCTGAGCCTAACGCGCAATTTCAAGCTACCCAGGCCAGCGCCGCCAAAGCTACAACTCTAGATTCAAGGCCAAAAACCCCTCTTGATACCGTTGCTGCTGAAGATGCCGAAGCTGAAGAAAGACGCCGCAAGCGCCGAGGCCAACGTGCTCGTCAGTCGCAATCGCAGTCTGCAGGCGACCTCTCCCCCCTAATTCCCACATCTTCCTCTTTCAACTATGCGCCACCCACCTCGCCTACTCCTATCACTACTACTCGTACTCG
Organism: Ceratocystis huliohia; assembly: GCA_038382965.1. NCBI lineage: Eukaryota > Fungi > Ascomycota > Sordariomycetes > Microascales > Ceratocystidaceae > Ceratocystis > Ceratocystis huliohia. The sequence continues at coordinate 67,266 of JAXCEX010000096.1, read as the reverse complement.
CACTCGCGATCGAGTCCGCGATCATGGACAGGAGTCTCTAGCTTACACCAACCCTCTTCAGCCTTTAGCCTCCGCTGCTGCACCTGCTTCTCGAAACCTGCAAGCTACCCCCCCGCTCCGTTCTCCGCCACGACCGGCACGATCTCCAGCACCGTCTTCCATGCCGGCTTCTCCCATTCCAGAGTCTGTTAAATCCATCCGCTCTGCCCTCCCGTACTCAGATATCCAATCTTCCATGCTGCCGCCCTCCGAAGTCTACTCTGCTTTACCTGCTGAGGATCTCTACTCCTATCATAGCCAGGTTAATACGCCCGTTCTTGCTAGCCCTGCCGAGATTCGAGAGCAGCGGACGCCTGTAGCTCCATCACCACGCCCTATTGTGTCTGTTCGTGAGGCCTCAACGGCGCAGTCTTCTCCCCGCTCTGTCAGGTCCGCTCGTGAAATCCCCGTTACGCAGTCTTCTCGGTCTATTAGGTCTGCATCTGTCCAAGAGCAAGGGAATATTCTCCTACAACCATCTCCTCAACCCATTAGGTCTATTCGCGAGTCCCCCACATCGAATTCATCTCCCCAGCCAGCTCATTCTATCCATGAAACGCCTGTGCCGCAGTCTCCTAGATCGGTCAAGTCTGTCCATGATATCCAGTCGGGAAGCGCCCGCCATGTCGTGATTAATTCCCCTGCTGTATCTCCCGATACGAGGAGACGTTCTAGTGTTGCCATTCCCCGCAGCCGCAGAAAGTTCGCCGACTCCCATTCCCCATTACAAAGGCTTGAGCTGACGCTCGACAGTATGACAAAAGAGGAGAAGCGTGCCAGAGTTGAAGCTGCCGAACGCCGCGCTCGTGAGCGCTCTAACCTCGAAATCGATAAAATCCATCTGGGTCAGCAGCCTCCGGTTGATAGCCAAAGCCCAGCCTTGAGTGGCTCCCATGCCGCTTCTAGAAGCCCCAACATCCCCAATGGCTCTTCTCGCGCTGCCAATACGACCAGGCACTCCTCGTCACCCATCTCAACAACCCCTCAGGGCACTCCTCGTAAGACCTTTGACCTCACTTCGCTCCATAGCACCGCTGCTTCTTCAGCCAACACGACTCCAGCTCAGGCACAGCCTACTCATAGAAGCCCATTAGGCCAGAGCTCTAGTGACCCCCATTGGTCGTCTTTACCTCCACCCAAGAAACCAAACACAGCTGAATCTTCTGGATCCCATAAACGCAGACCATCAGTTCATGGCGACATGATTCTTCCTGAAGGCGTTCGTCGAATTTCAAACTCTGGCGGCCCGCAGCGTAGTTTGAGCTTCCGTGAACGTAGAATGTCCAACTCCGACGACTTTGATTTGAATCCTGGTGTTGTTGGTTCCAGTTACCGCCGACCAACACGTATAATTTCGCCCGAACCTATCGATATTTCAGTTCCTGAGACACCAGCTCAGCAACCTGCTGGCTGGAAATCTCAACAACCTGCAGTCGGCCCGTCTAAACCTGTCAAGTTTGAAGCTACAGTTGGTGCTTCACCAATATCCAAAGAAGGCATTATGCCCACAGCAGAGCGTCCTTTTATGCCTGACCCGATTTTGATGGATCCACATGCACCGCCGCCTCCTCCAAAGCGTTCTTCATCTTTTAGCTTTTCATCTATAGGTAGACGCAATAGCAAAAAGCTGCAAAAGGATCCCCCTGATGATCCATTCTACCGCCTACGTATAGAGTCCGAAAAGCACCAGCTTCATAGGGCCGCTACTATTGCCGCTACTGTTGCTGTGAAGGATCAAGGGGCCGATTCAGCCCAAAATCCAGGGACTGATCATGTGCAACAAAAATCTAACGTCCCCGTAGTTCGGCCATCTACCGCCTCTCATAATGCCCAGCGCCCTGACTCTGAGCTTACGATTGAGGATATTGTGAAATCCATGGTGGATGAAAGTTATGCCAGTGATAGTTCGCAGGAAGAGGCCCCTCGCCATCTTCTTAGAAAGCGGCAACAAGAGCAAGAGCGCAACGAGCATCAACACAAAGTCTCAAATATGATGTATCGTCCAGCACAAGATCTAAAACCTGGCGAAGGTCTTTACGAACCTCCCTCTTTTCTTGATGAGTGGCGCAAGGGGACCGTTGGGACTCTTAGCGGCTCTCTTTTAGATCTTAGCCAGTCTCACGAGCAGGAGATACAACAGAATCAACAACAGCAAAACCAAATCCATCCCCGGGGCAAGCTTGAACACAATGATAGTGCATGGTGGGAAGCCCAACCTGGTAATGGAACAAGTACTAGGTCGACGACGACTACTTCTACGGACACTTCTAGAAGGCGAGGCAGCTTCTCATCTAGGCCTCGTAGAGCAGAGGCTTTTGATGGCGAGTATGACGACAGAAAAGACGGTAAGCTTTATTACTTTGTGCCTTTTTATTGGATGTATATTAATCATACTGACTGTACTTGGATTAGCTCCTACAAAATTCCGCCCTCAGTTATATTTAAAGTGTGGCCCTCTTTTACGCTATACTGGCATCCGTCGAGAGAGGCATCCTGGCCGCTTTCGCGTCGCAAGTGCTATCAATAACATTCGTGATCGCGAATTTTGGCGTGGCACTGTTATGATAGTCACTAAAGATGATGAATCTCATTACGAAATTGCACCAACTTTGCGCTTTTTTGTGCAGCCCATTGAGCTTTACAAGCCTTTGGACCCCAATACCAAAGGCCCCTATGACTGTGTTGACCCTATCGCTAGCCATCCAAAGGTTGGCCGTCGTGGAGAGACTCTTTATGTTCGCCCCGTTGACCAGATCGACAGCGCTATGGACTTGTCGCGTGATGAGACAGAGAATGGCCTTTACGAAACAAGTCGCACTCTCCGTGACGGCGCGGCTGGTATTACTGAGATCCCCGGGTCATTCCATGCTCGCCGTAAGCAGGTCGAGATTGACGGAGAGGCCTTGGGCAAATACAAGGAAGTCCGTGGCTGCCGTCTGCATGCAGAGAGGGGCCTGACGTTTTGGCGTTTCAACATTGAGGTGGAGCTCAAAGAAAAAAGCCAGCGCATTGCTTACCGCATCAATCGCGGACCGGCTACTGGCTTCTGGGTCCCAGCTAAAGGACAGTCTATGAATATCATGTTTTATAGCTGTAATGGCTTTAGCGCCACTGCAAACCCTGACGACTACTGTGGGCCCGATCCTATGTGGCGAGACGTCATGAACGTGCATCAGTCCAAGCCTTTCCATGTTATGATTGGTGGAGGCGACCAGATTTACTGTGATGCTGTCTCTCAGGAGTGTGGCCTGCTTAAGAACTGGCTGTCTATAAAGAACTCTATTCACAAACATAAAGCACCGTTTACACGAGAAATGCAGGATGAGTTGGAAGTCTTTTATCTTGAGCGCTATTGCACATGGTATTCCCAGGGACTCTTTGCTCTTTCCAACTCACAGATCCCCATGGTTAACATGTTGGATGACCATGACATCATGGATGGCTATGGCTCCTACCCACACCACTCTATGAACTCTCCTGTTTTCAAGGGCCTTGGAGCTGTCGCCTTCAAGTACTACATGCTGTTCCAGCACCAGAGCATCACGGACGAGACGGAAGAATCGGAACCTAGCTGGATTCTTGGCACGAAGAAGGGCCCTTACATCAACGAGTTCAGTCGCAGTGTGCTGGTTGATCTTGGTGCCGATGTTGCCCTGCTAGCCGTTGATGGTCGTACAGAGCGCACTGAGTTTGATGTAGTTTCCGAAGACACGTGGGAGCGTATCATGGATCGGTGTTACAAGGACGTTAAGTCTGGTGAGATTAAGCACTTGTTGGTGCTACTAGGTGTGCCTATTGCCTACCCGCGCCTAGTCTGGCTGGAGAATTTGCTCACTTCGAGATTGATGGACCCAGTTAAAGCGCTTGGCCGCACGCGTAGATTTGCTTCTATCCTCAACAAGATTGATGGAGGCGTTGAGGTTTTGGATGACTTGAATGATCACTGGACTGCTAAAAATCACAAGGCCGAACGGCGTGAGATCATCGAGCAGCTGCAGGACATATCAATGATTAAGTCGGTCCGAGTCACTATTCTCAGTGGAGATGTGCATTTGGGTGGCATTGGCCAGTTCTATTCAAACCCTAAATTTACGGTTGCAAAGCACAAGGACTTCCGCTACATGCCCAATGTCATCTCTTCAGCCATTGCCAATGCGCCTCCCCCGCATTTTCTTGCGGATGTGCTGAACAAGCGCAACAAGGTGCACCATTTTGACAAGGAGACAGATGAGAGCATGGTTCCTATATTCACCAATGATGTTGATGGCAGTCCACGAAACAATAAGCATCTCCTGCCGCGTCGTAATTGGTGCTCCATCAGCCCGTGGACTCCTGATTCGACATCTATTGCTACGCCCTCACTTTCAAATGCAGAAACTGAAGAAACTTCTACAATGCCAATACAGCGCAGAGGAAGCCTTTTGAGGCGGTTGTCGAACGCAATACCACATCGCCGCAAATCGATATCTACAGCTGATGGTGAAGCATCTGTTTCTCGTCCACCGGTTACTACTGTTGGTAGGTCTGGTGGGCTGTTCCGTAGCCTTTCGCAAAGGAGTAATCGCGGGCGTGAGGTTGAGCGGGATGCAAATGAGGCTCATGTGTCTGTAACTGACTCGACCAGTAATATAGACCTGGCTGAGAAGCCAAAACGCTCGCTTAGCGTGTCAAGAATGTTTGGTTTTGGTAAAAGGAAGCAGAAGAAGAATGAGCGCGACAATGACGCTGATTCAAGAGAAGTATTCTCAGATGATGAATACGATGATGATTATGAATCATCCACAACAGAACACCTTTCTGCTCCGGCTCCCCGCAGCGCAGATGCTGGCCATAGCCACGGTGTTACAGAGGCCCAGATTCAGGCGCTATCTCCTGTTCAGTACGCTAACGCCCACACACAGACGGGCTCTTCTGTCCTGGCTAGCCGCAAAGATTTGATTAGTACTTTGCCTTCGACTGCTACTCGCAGCTACTCACAGTCAAGTCTGCCCATGGCAACGATGGCTCTTGATGCCCAGAGCCAATCTTTTCAGCAAAGCTCTCTGTTCCAGTCCGAGTCATCTTTAGACGGCATTCGAGGAACGCCGGCTACTAACAGTCGCAAGAATGCTCGCACTTCTTCACCTCTAATCCAAACCTATCACAATCGTAGAGATGACTTATCACGTCATGCTGATAGAGACTCTTTGATGCATGGCCAACAATCTGACGTCTATACAACGACTAATACGGCTAGCAGCCTTAATGATTATGATGGCGATGATCGGAGACCGCCAAGCAGCCGTAACCGCGGCCACATTAATGAAACTAGTACTGGCAATACGCGCTTGCGAGGAGGTGCAGCATCACAGCTTTCTGAAGCGGAGTATAGCATTGGAGATGAGACTCAGTTTAGTGTGCGTCCTGTCCATACCCAGACTATGCCAGCCACAGTTGCTCCTGATGCTACCTCTGCGCCAGGACATGGCGAAGTTCTCGCGAATCAGAGTATGAAACGCTCGCCAACAGCTTTCCTTGCTTCAAGGCAGCGCAAGCAGGCCCCTGAGCCCGAGGTCGACTTCCAGGGCGCATTGGAAATTTGTTTGCATATGGAGATAGACCCACGTAACCCGAATGGTCAGACTGTGCCGTATCACTTGCTTGTACCGCGTTTGTTCTTTAGTGAAGAAGATGAACGGGCTTTGGAAGAACACGAGAACGCACAGGAAGAGGAAGAACAGCGGCGCCAGAATCAACTTCAGTATACACAGCCATCTGGAAATAGTGGATTTGCCGATGGCTTAGAGGATGACAGTGGCGATTTGCAGTCACGACCCCCTCTTGCTCAGAGAAATGCACGTCCCTCGGCGTTCAAACGTCTGCTTAGTTTTCGGCGCAAGAACAAGGTGCAGGCACTTAAAGAAGAAGAAGAAAGACAACGGCAATTGCAGTTGGAACTAGACGAGTATCCGGACGGGTCGTCGTTGCGGTCAGCCTCGGATGACGATGATTATGATGAAGATGATACTGTGCTTGGACTGGAGGGACATCGCAGACCAGCATATGACGAAGAGCCGTATCCAGAGGAGAGTCAGCGGTACACATTAGGTACTAGCGGCCAACGGTGATGATGGGGAGCAAGTGGTAAGGCTAGTGAGAAAGAGGAGGAGGGTGGGGACAAACTTTACTGGAGATAGCTTTTTAGCAGCTCTCCTGGGCTTGGAATTATGGTGGCAGCTTTTTCCCTCACGATCTATTGTTATAGATGAAGCGAGGCTTTGGTCTTGAAATATGGTATTTTTATCTCCTTTTCTATGACCTAGTATTTTTATTACCTTTTTGTGTTTTCATACTTGGACTTGTATAGCTTAGATTGCCCGATTGTTGTTCCTCAGCTCAGGTTCACTCTTTCTGACCAGCCATAGGCTATCCTGGCTTCCAACCTGAGCTCTTTTGTTGAATATTGGCGCCTGACTCACCGCGCCCATCTGGCCTGTTGATATCCGACCCTGGCTGTAGCATAGCTTTGAGTCCGCTAGTACCACACCTTATGTTACCACCACGGGTGCCACACTCTACCGCATTATCAGCCTCGTTGTTCTTGCTACTATCAACACTATTGACGCCGCCACCGCCGCTGTTGCCACTACTTGCAAATGTTCTTTCTCTTTCAGCTGCCGCAGCTTTTTTCTCCTTCTTTGCCCAACGCAATCCACACGCATTGCACAATGTCTTTGGCCCTTTGGGGCCCTTGCGCCACTCGGGCGACTCAGTGATGCGACATTCAGTACATAGATATAGCTGCGACATTTTATTACGACGCTTTCTGTCTGTGTTGCGCTCGCTGTATGCAAGGGGACGATGGTAGGCTCGCTTAGCGGTTGGGGGGAGAGGAATTGCCAGGCGGTTTCCACTGCGGTATATTGGCCCATAGTGGCCTGGTGAGCCGCTGGCTGGGTGGATTGGAGTTGTGCTGTTGTGGTGTAACGAGTGATGGGCGGTGGCTGTGGTGGTTGTATCTGCGAAGGGTGAGTTAGTTGCTATGATGCTAATGTGACTGTAGGGCTAATACGCACTTGGGAAAAGTTCCTGGTTGCTGCTGTCAATCTTGCTGACGCAGTCAGCCCGAGTTTGAGTTAGCTTGGACTCGAAGCTCGTGACTTGGCCTGTGAGGCACACAATGGCAGCGTCGTGGCTGAAGGCTCCCTTGAACTCCACGGCTAGCAGTGACCCATTGCTGCAGCACAACCGCGCAGACGCGCTCATTTCCCATGGGCTACTAACGAGCCGGGTAAATTCGCGATTAAAGCTCCATTGGTCTCCAGGATAAACAAGCGATAGCAAAGATGTGCCTACTAAATCCGTGCTGTGGTAGCCGAGTGCTAACGCGCTATCGGGGGTTATATAAGTCATATGCAACGATGGGCTGACAAGCATGCAGATGCCGGTTAGGCTGCCCTCAGATACTCGCGGCGTCAAGTATTCTTGTTTTGCCGCGACGGCGATAGCAGCGAAGGAGGAAGACGAGGACGAGGAAGAAGAGGAAGAAGATGAGGATGATGAGGAGTTTGTGGCGGAGACTGGCTGGAAGGGATAGAGGCTTTGCTCGTCTTCGTTGTGTGGATACTCTGCAGATATGTTGGGAAGCGGCAAGTAGACCTCTGTAGGAGAAAGCGATGACGAGGCATGTGTATAGGCACGTGTGACATATGTAGACCCCAGTGCTGGCGCATCCGAAGAATTAAAAGCGGACTCGGCAGAGCGGCCGTCTTGCGCTGAGAAGTGGTGGAGGTGGCTGGTCTGTGTAGAAGTCAAGAACGCCTCGTCGTGAAGAGAAATGGGACTGTTGTCTAGGTTACACAGGCCGGGAATGTCATAGTTGAAGTCATCAGTAAGTATCTAGACTAGCGTTAGTGCAAGCAATGAGAGGACAGAAGATGGAGAAGAAATAGGGCTTACATTCTCCATGGTGAAGTCAAGGCCATGCGCAAGTGTCATGGGGGTGGCAGAGCTACACTGAGACATTGGCGGTGGGATAAGATAGGGAAGAGGGCTTGGAGAAGAGGGAAAGAAAACTCGGAAGAAAGAAGACTCGGAAGAAGAGTCTGGATCACGACAGAAACACGGTGAAAGTCAGAAGAAAGACAGCGTTAGAGCAATGTTGGAATGGAGGGGAAAAGATAGAGGGAGACAGTGTTAAAACAGTGTCAAAACTACGAAGAAGGAAGAAGTAAAGAATGAAAAGGAAGAAAGAAGAAGGGGGAGAGGAAAAAGAAGAGGAAAAGTTACAAACACACTGCGAGCAGAGTCAGAACCCAACCAGAGTTTGTGGAAGAGAGATATAGGCGGTAGAGCAAAAGGCTACAAGACCGGAAATAGATGGTGGTTATGGAAACGTAGAAACATCCTGGCTGGTGAGTAGAGGATGGCCGTCCAAGGGGGAGGTTTATATACACAATGGACTAGCTACGGGAGACTACGAGGGGCCTTGAGACATATGGAGAGACGGCGAGACGGCGAGCGAGAGCCATGAAAACTCTAAAGCAAGCCAAATCCAAAGCGGCTCGACGAAAGAGAGACAGACAGAGGGAGAGAGCGTCATCAGGAGCACAAATAGCAGGAAGGCCATGCAAGAATACAGGCAGTGTGACGCAGCAATACGGCGACAACAGCAGGCTTTCAGACAACACAGCGAGGTTTCCTTTCGTCTTCCTTTTCTTCTATTTGCTTTGCATGGGCTCGGCTTTACCTCCTTCTCTTCTTTTCACCTCTTCTTCCTCTCTCTTCCTCTGTCTAGATACATATTATATTATGCTAGAAGACAGGCCAGTTGTGTGCATCCCATCACACGACGCCCCCCCATCTAGCCCATCCTTCTTCTCACATCTCACATGCTGGATACGCCACTGGCCAGCTCATCTCAGCGGGAACACACGTGGCTGTCCATCCAGCAGGACATTTGGTTGTCTTTGCCTGTCACGCCTAGCCTCCTTTCACTTACTCGCTCACTCACTCACTCTCTTTATCTATTCTCTCAGATTCTGTGTTTTATGTCCTCTCTCCATTTATTCCTCCCTGTGTGTCTCTGCGCCTGGCTATGTCTTCGTCCCCGCCAACTAGGCCTTGCTGTTTTGCTGTTATGGGAATGACGGTATCCTGTTCTTGTTGCACACTGCCACTAGCTGGTAAGCTTGGCTACCTTATCTGTGCTGTGCTGGGAATGACACGCAGCGCCTTGTTCTTCGCTGCTCTGCTCCTTATGCTCGTTCTCTTTCCGCTTGCTCCTCTTACGTCTTTTGTCTGCATATTTGTTTTCTATCTCTCTTAGGTAGCAGTACGAAGTGGACCAGCCAGGCTGTCAGGCACTAAGGGAGAGTAGCCGGTTAGGCTAGTCACGTGTTATGCTGCGAGAGAAGGCAAGACAACAAGACAGCAAGACAGATAGATAGAGAGACAGACATAGTGGGCTTAAGACAGAGGCTGCTCTCTTTTAAAAAGCAGCACAATGCCAACGCCACTGTGCAAGCTCGAGTGTACTTGGAAACACTGAAAGTACAGTGCCCACACCACAAAACAGCCAATAGGCAATGAGCCACACCCCCCAACAGGCTACCCAACCAGCCCAGCCAACGAGGCCCAGAACCAAATGGTTACAAGTGAAGGGTCCATAGCCAACAGTCAGCAGCCAGTGCGAGCCTCGTGGTTTTGGAGACAGCTGGGCCGAAGCAAGCGTACTGAAACACGGAAGAAATCATGATGGCAACTTCTATACGTGGATGCCGTGAGTGTTAGGACATGGAAAGGAATAGCATCATATGAAGCGATATGGATTGTTAGCCCGTGCTTGTGCTTAGCCAGAGTGCTTACAAACAAACAGCAGCTTACGGAAACTCCGTGTTAGCTGGAAAATGGCATCTGTCCTAGGACAGTAGATGGAGTAGGAAGGGGCAGACGACCACAGAAACGCAGAAACTCTCTCAAAAGAGAAATCAAAGGACAAAGAACCTTGGGAAGGTATGCTTGTGCTTAGGCAAACCCCCCCAGGCGGTCTAGATGAGCTGGTGCCTTGCTTGGCCCGGCCAGGCCAAGCTAGGCTAGTCTAGACCCTGTACCAGAGGTAGAGGCCACGCTGCGCTCTCTTTGGGCAATGGGGATAAGAAAGACCCAAGACAAGAAATGTTGCTGTCCCCCAACTGCAAGATGGAGGGCAAAGAAAAAAGACAAACAAGCAAGCAAGCATGAAAGTGCAAGACAGAGAGGGGCACACTGTACACTTCATAGTCCCATACGGTGGTTTGCTGGATTATCCTTGCTCCTGCTCTTACTCTTGCCTATTCTTCTCACTAGTCTTCTACGAGTTCCTCTCTTAATGGCCTAGAAGCTGCACCTGATTCTTCCGTTCCGTTCCATTCCTTGTGCTGTGCTGTTTGTGGCCTCGTGGTCGTGTGGTCTTGTATTTCCATCTCGAGACTGGCTGGCTCTTCTACTCCGCCTCCCTCTTGCTCTTTCTTTCTTTGTCCTCTGCTTCTTGGTTTTCTGCTTCTTGTATCTGAAACTCTTTGAAACCTGTTGAGACCCTTACACAAACAACCAAAGGCAAAACCCACCTACGTTGCGCTGCGTCGGTATCTGTTCCATTTGTTCCATATGCCTGGCCAGTTGAATAGCTTGGCTGGCTTGACTTGGCCAACTAACTGACTGATTGTGTGCGGCTTTCCTGGCCCAGTCAGACCTGGCCTGATCTGGTAAAGCCTTCTCCACCCTCTCTCAATGCAGTGCCGAGACAGATTGTGGGCTAGAAGCAAGGGGAAGCGCCGTAGGATAAGCTAAAGTTGGGGATATACAATGCGGCTTGTGTTTCTTGTGGCAGTAGCCCAGTGCAGTGCGGCACCTCCTTGGGCGGAACTTCGTCTGAGCTAGGCCTCGTCTATCTCCTCTTGCCTCTTTTTGCCCCCAAGACCCTGGCCTAGCATAGCCTGTTCTACTTTTCTCTGTCCCGTTCCATCCCGCCCCGTGCTATTCTGTTCTGTGCTGTCCTGTCCTGCTCAGTGACCCAATTCCTTTGTCGCCTCTGCCGCTGGCCTAGCCTTTGGGTCTGGGTCGGAGAATTTTGTCTCAAAGTTGGTGCGCTCTCGAGCAGCACGTCGCCGAGGCCTAAGCCAAACAGGACGAGAAGGTAGGAAGAGACTTGTAGCATGCCAGACGGGGGCGAGAAGAGAATACGAGCCAGCGGCAGACGACAAATATTCATGTCTGCACCTGTACGGACACTATGCACTCATATCCTTTTCCCTTTCTCTCTTTCCATTCTGCCTATCTTCTCTTCCTGTTTATTACATTCACCCACGTTGCCAAATAAGCTTTCTGCAATATTTCAGCCCCCTTCAAGCCCTAACCGGCTCCTTGTCCCTCGTCAAAGGCAGGCACTCGTGGACTGGACTCAACTCAACCCACACCGCTACAGCCTGCTCCAATGCCCGCCATCCTTCTCGCCCTTACCCTACGACGTAAGTCCCTCTATCTCATCCCTCGCTCCTCTAGGCCAGCCCAACAACGGAACCGAGACATGAAGGAATCTAAGGTTGTACTTGCAGCAACCGGAAGCATTCCGACGCTTGGGCTCTGAAATAGAACAAGAAGCGGCAGGAAAGAAATAGGAGATGCTTTGGATAAAACCCAACGAAAAAAAGTACAACATAAAAGGAAGAAAAGACTGAGAAAAAAAGACCAGGAGAAAAAAAAGTCCTAGGAAGATCTTTCGCTGTCGTTGTAGTAGCGACCTGACCTACATGCTAGTAAAAAACTAGGATATCTGCACGTCGTGTACATGATATAATGCCCCTTTGGCTGGGAAGGCTACACAAGCTCCTAAAAGACGAGACAAGTCCGGCCAAGAAGGACCAAGACAAAAATAAAAGAGGGGGGAAATGGAAGAAAGAAGAACAAAGGCTAGACGGAGAGGGGGGGGGGGGGGGGGAAGCGGGTAGAGACACATAGATGCACAAAATGCACACACAAGAGCAGCGCAGCACAGCACAGCACACAGTATACACCAATCTATTCACGAGACGGACATGGGATGAGATTCTGCTCCCAGCCTTGTACAGAGACAAGGCAAGTGACAGCCACAGCATGAGGAGTCCCTCCCCCGCCTTCCTCTTCTACCTTCCTTCTTCTCGCCCCCCTCCTCTTGTCTCTTCCTTTGCATAGTCAGCTCGCTAAGCAAAGGCAAGAAACAAGTCCAAGAAACCCAAGGCCGCCAAGCAGTGCTCACAATAAGTACCCAAGCCCAGCGGGGAAAAAGACAAAAAAAGGGCACACCATGTTCCCTCGCTGCATGTCTGGTCCTTGTACTCGGGGCCAGCCTGGAAGGAAAAAAGCCATACAGTTACGTACATTGGTATTGTGAAATACCACCCTGGCCTTGCTTTTTTTTTTTCCACTGTGACCAATTAGAGCAAGTGAAGTAGGCAAAATGCCCGCTGGCCAAAAGACATTGTTCGGCCGAAAGCCAGCAGCCTCTCTTGCCTGTTGTCTTTCTATCCATGTCCTCCCCGACCTATCTCCCATGAAGAAGCTGGGGATTGTGAATAAGAGCCCAGGCCAGCCTGCCAGCTTGCGAGCCTATCCTACCCCCCATAGCTCACTAGCCGAAGAAGAGGAAGAAAAGAAAATCCCATCCCCATTCATACTTAGCCTTTCTTCTTGTGGGAAAACAGCCCGATGTTCCCCTCGGGCTTAGGCTTCACCTAAAGCAGCGCTCTAAGTGCGGTGCTTTGCAAAAATGATTCCATACCAACCTTGTGACATCAAGTGTCACCAGAGCTAAGAAGGAGGAAACCTGCCCAATCGGCCAATCAGTACACCAACAACAGCACCAAAACGTAACCAAAACCTTGATACGTACCTGTGTATGTGCTGAAGTTGGAAGCCCAAGCCCGTTCCGTTGGTTACACAGGCCCCTCCCTTCCCTTCAATTGTGCAACAAGAAAGGAAAGCGAAAGAGGCACTTGCCTTGCTTGCTTTTTTTGTTTGCTCTTTTTTTTTACTTGTCTTCTTTCTCATGTTGCGCAAAGGTCACGTGCACTCGCTCCCTGGCAGCTCCGCCCTGTTAGTCTCGCTAGGCAGACACGCGCCTGAAAAGTGGGACGCTGGCCTCTCGTCGCGTTTGCGCCTTAGGCTGCGAAGAGGCTATCACCAACTGTGAGCAAGCCAAAGCTTTAGACAGCTTCGTTGGCGCTGGGAGTTTTGGTATCGCTGTAGTAAGGCTGAATATTTTGTATCCTGATATACTAGCTAGCCCTTTTTCCCCCTCTCCGTTTTCTCAATTCACCTCAACAATAGACCATTCCTTAAACGTTCCCGCATGTCTAAAATCGATAAGCTCTCCATCCAGGGCATCCGCTCGTTCAGCCCTGCGAGCAGAGAAACAATTCAGTTCAACACCCCGTTGACCCTTATTGTCGGCTACAATGGCTCGGGCAAGACCACCATTATTGAATGCCTCAAGTATGCCACCACAGGCGAGCTGCCGCCCAACAGCAAAGGCGGTGCTTTTATACACGATCCCGATGTAAGTTCGTCCTTCTCGACTTGATGGAAAATACTACTTGCTTGCGACCACTCGGCTCACTGCAAGCGATCTCTTTCCGCCTTTGCTTGTTGTTTGTGCTTGTGCCTGTGCCACTAACATTGCCATCCCTGGCCCGTGCTCCCTCTCTAGTTGGCACAATCAAAAGAAATCCTCGCCCAGGTCAAATTATCCTTTAAATCAGCAAACGGCGCCAAGTATGTCGTCAATCGTAATCTTCAGCTTACCGTGAAAAAGGCCACTCGGTCAATGAAGACCCTGGAAGGCTCCTTGCTTGTCCTTAATAACGGCGAGCGAAGCGTTGTCTCTACCCGTGTAGCCCAACTCGACGAAGCTATCCCGTCGTATCTCGGCGTTTCTCCTGCTGTCCTAGATTCTGTCATCTTTTGCCATCAAGACGAATCGCTTTGGCCTCTGAGCGAGCCATCAGCCTTGAAAAAACGGTTCGACGAAATCTTTGAAGCACAAAAGTACACCAAGGCCATTGACAACCTCAAGGCCCTGAGGAAGAAAAAAGGTGAGGATCTTCGTATCCTCAAACAGCGCGAGGAAAATGATAAGGTCAACAAAGAGCGTGGGGAAAAGGCCGAGAAGGAATCAAGAGAAATCCAGGCTCTGATCGAGGAAGACCGTGCCAAATGCAAGCGAATCACCGCTGAAATGCAAGAGACGAAGGACCGCATTCGCGAGCTTCGTGAGCAGTCAAGCAGCTTCCTCACGTTAATCTACGATCTCAGAGACAAGCGCAACCAACTCAAGTTTCGCGAGGCCACAACTATCGAGCTCAAGGACACCTTAGATGAGCTTCCCGATGACGATGCTACTCTTGAAGCAGATCTCGCAAACTACGAAGAACGCATGCGCCGCTTTGAGCAGGAGGCTAATGCCAATCGTGCCCAGTCCTCCAAGCTTCAGGCTGACCTCGCTGCTACACGAAGGGATCACTCAGCAAAACTGGCGGAACAGGGAAAACACCAATCCGACAAGGAAAAGTACGAGCGTCAGCTACAAGCACGGTCGCAACTGATTCAAATAGCTGCCCAAGAACACGGCTTCGTTGGCTACGATGACGACCATATCAGCGAAAGCCAGGTCCTGTCTTTCACAGAAAGGATTCAGCGGCTGTTGGCCGACAAGAAAAAAGACCTGGAGCGCGTGCAAAATCATGTGTCCCAGGAGGTTGAGAAAGCCCGCTCTGCTATTGGCGATCTAGAAAGAAAGCAGTCAAATTTGGATCATGACAAACACACAGCCAAACAGCGTATCGACAACATCGACCGTCAGAGCTTGGACCTCAACAACCGCGTCCGCAACCTAGATTATGAGGAGAGTTCTCTGGTTCTGCTGGAAGGCCAGTCTCACGATGCGCAGGAACGACTAGAAAAAGCTCGTGCCCATCTTGCCGAGACGGACTATGACGCTCGTATCAAGCACGAAAAGAATGTCCAGTCAGACCTATCATTTGAAAGCATGAAGCTGAATCGCGAACTAGTGGAGTGCTCTCGTCTTGCCCAGGATCGCGCCCAGCTTACCTTCCACAAAGACCAGATGGCCAAGCGCAAGCTGACTCTTGATTCTCTTAAGACTACCTGGAAAGACAAGTTAGACAACTTCCTACAGGCCGAGTGGACACCAGAAAATCTCGATTCCTTGTATCAGACGGCAGTAGCCAAGCAAGAGGCCAGAGTTCGAGATGCAAAGGCTAAGCGAGACCAGGTTCTTGGGAACCAAACAAAGCTTGATGTGCGTCTCAAGGCGGCCCGCTCCAGTCTCGCCTCGACAGTTGCAGAGGCCGAAAAGTGCGAGAAGAAGGTAGCCAGTTACCTCAAAAGCATCAATGAAGAGTCTCTAGGTGCCAGCGACTTTGATGGCGAACTTAGCCATTACGAGGAAAAGGTTGAGGACTGCAAAGCCGAGATTGGCTTGTGGGATGCCTTAGCCAAGTACTACACACAATGCCATAAGTATCTCAACACGAAGAATTCCTGCAAGCTATGCGAGCGGCCATTTGATACCAGCCAGGGTGCTTTCCGTGCACGCATGGAAAAAAAGATTCGCGAGAAGCTAAACCCCAAAGAAAAAGAGGAATCTGAGGGAGAGCTGGCCGAGACCGTTAGGATTCTAGAAGAGCTCAAGAGTCTTCGCACTGACTACGAAACATTCAAGCGCTTGCAGAATGAAATACCACCCCTGAAAAGCCAGGCTTCTACACTAGAAGCCGAATATGAGCAACTGGAGACTGCCGTCATGGATGTCGAGACAAGTTTAGTTGGGGATGACGAGCATTTAAGATCCATCAAGACATTGGGCAAGACTGTAACAACATTTGCACAAACCCTCAAGGAAATCGCCGAGTCGGAGTCTAGCATTAACAGGATTGAATCGCAGCAATCGGCTAGCTCGGATGCCAGCAAGACGGCCGAGGAAATCAACACTCTTCTAAGTGAGTGTGATGCCAAGATACGTGCAGCCAAGTCCAAGGAAGATGACTTGCTGTCTGAAAAGCAGCGCTACCGCGATCAACTGAACACATGCGAAATGGAACTGAAGGATATCCAGGGCAAGCTGAGCCACGCCAAAATGCAGCTTGAAATGAAGCTTGACTTGCAGAAGCAGATTAAGTCGCTCAAAGATGACCATACACAACAACGCGAAGCCATTTCCAAGGCTGATCAAGAGCTAGAGGTTGTTGGGGCACAGCTACTGGAGGCTAAGACATTCCTCGAAGAGGTTTTGCGAGACGGAAAATTAAAAGAAAAGGCCATTACAGACGAGCGAGATGTAGTCATGGCGTCTATCAATGAGCTGAAGCCCATCGAGAACGACATTCAATCGTACCTTGACGCTAGAGGGCCAGCCAATCTACAAATGAACCAAAAGTTGATTGCTTCATTGGAACAGCACATTTCCACCTTGGACGAAGAGATTGCGCAATTGGCAGCTAAAGGAAATGCTCTGACAACAGAAATCGATAATGGTGATCGTCAAAAGAAGAATATTTCCGATAATCTCAACTATCGCAAGAACCTACGTTTACTAGAAGTACTCAAGGAGGAGATCCGTGATCTCGAGGAACGCGACGCCACAGAAGACCACCGCCAGCTGGAAGACGAGGCCAACGCGCTTGAGAGCCACAACAGCAAGCTTCTTGCGGAGCGAGGCTCTGTCATGGGCATGATGAAGAGTCGTGATGACCAGTTGCGCAAGCTAATTGAGGTCTGGGATATGGAATACAAAGATGCGGCACACAAGTACCGTGAAGCACATATCAAGGTCGAGACTACAAAGGCGGCTATTGAAGACATGGGTCGGTACAGCGATGCACTAGACAAGGCCATCATGCAGTATCACGCGATGAAGATGCGGCAAGTCAATGAAACCGCCATTGACCTGTGGAAGAGCACGTACAAGGGTGATGACATAGACTACATCATGATCCGGTCAGATGCCGAGAGTGCTACAGGCCGACGCAACTACAACTATCGCGTAGTCATGAGCAAGCAGGGCACAGAAATGGATATGCGTGGGCGCTGCAGTGCGGGTCAAAAGGTGCTTGCCTCCATTATTATCCGACTGGCCCTGGCTGAGTCGTTTGGTGTCAACTGTGGCATCATTGCGTTGGACGAGCCGACGACGAATCTAGACACGGACAATATCAAGGCGCTAGCCCACAGCCTGCATGACCTAATCCAGCAGCGGCAAGCACAGTCGAACTTCCAGCTGATCATCATCACGCACGACGAGGAGTTCCTGCGTGGCATGCGCTGTGGAGACTTTTGCGATGTGTTTTATCGGGTTAAGCGAGATGACCGGTCGAACAGTGTGATCATGAGGGAGAGCATTACAAATGTGATGTGAAGGGGGCAGGACGAGTTCCAACAGATGTGGGATAAGGGGAGAGAGGGGGCGGTTTGGTTGGTGATAAAAAGAGAAGAGTGGAATAAGAAGGGGGAGGGCCAGACAAAGGGAGGCGCCGAGACAGAAGCAAGGAGACAGACAAGTGAATGTGGTGGGCCGAGGAGTCGAGAAAGAGGCGGGGAACAATCAGGTGGGTAGATTAGCAGACGGCCTGCCACACTACCGCGTCGCATACACCTTCCATCTCTTAAAACTGCCTTAATGGTCACGTCACCAATCACATCTCCTTCCTTGTTTGCACACAGTAATGGGCTGGCCTGGCCAAGATGCAAATCTATTTTCCCTTTTCCCCTCCCCTTTCTTTTTCTCTCTAGGGAAAGAAGTAGTGATTCCGTTTGACGTCTGTTTGCTAGCCCCGCCTTGCTCTTGCCTTGCACGCCGCTGCTCAGCTGGCCTAGCCTCGCAGCAGCCGCGATTCTACGTGTTTCCATGCCTGCCAGTTGCCTGCCCCTGCTAAACTACGCAACGTCTTTCTTCTCATCTACCCCATGGGCATATTTGTGGGTGAACCATCCCGTGTTTCGTTGGTTCTTTCCACATACGCTCTTGCCCGTTTCCAAAGCAGAAACCCGACAATCAAATCATCTAGCAGGCTTCGAAAAGACCAGTGCAACAAGCGCAGCATCCACATATCCCTGTACACTCCCCCCTTCTCTAGAGGCATTTTTTTGCATGTCCTATTCCTATGTGTTTTGTGTTTTAGACAAGCAAACGGCGAAGGGTGGAGGGTGGAGGGTGAATGGTAAATGTGTTTGTATGCGGGATTAGGAAATTGCTTTGCTTATGTAACTGCAACCGCAAGTTGTAAAACATGCAGACATCCGTTCGTTCCAAGGCTGTTCTTGCCTTAAATAGGTTATGCATACTCGAACTAGTCTTGAGGCTAATGTGTGCGTATATACATACGTGCATGCATACCACAGTACTTGCTGTACAACTCACATGCTTTATAAGCACAAGGTGCAAAATACACCAGTCGCATTGCTGGCCAGGCACTCGAGCCCCCATGCTGAGGACTCCCTCTACCTGCCCCGCGGTGGGAAGCACAATGCCGGCACGCTGCTGCCAGAGTTGTAGTTGTAGTTGGACAGGAATGACAACCCCATCCGCCGGCATTTCCTCTCCCCATTACCGCACCAAGCCATCTTGTGCACTGCTTCCAACATCAGCGTTTTTTACCATCATTGCTAGTTTTGCCTTTTTTACTCATAGAGAGATTATGCTCTGCCTTTGCCCGCCAGTTATGTTGTATCATCATATCTGCTCGTCTCTGTGACCTCGTTTGAAGTGTACAGCACCAAGTTGTAGGCTGCCTATCAGATCCCGGCCACGCTTGTTTATTCCAAACCCAAACGCTGGCTGCCCTTGTGCATATCATATGGCAATGCAAGCCATGGCGTGAGTGTAGGAAATACTGAGCATCATATGTTGGATGAGAGTTGATAGTTGTGTGTTATGTGTATAAGATGACCTATCTCCGTCATCCTCTTTAAGCCGGCCCTGTTCCTGAAAATTCAACACTCTACGCACGACTGACATATCTATTACATTGTTGAATCTGCTCTAGCTTTTGCCAGATCAGTCGCTCTTCTTTTATTTTCTCCCCTTTTTCATCCTGTCCTCCCTAGTCCCTTCCATCATCATCATCATGTACGACATCCGCCCGGCAAATAACCCTAACCCTCTCTATTCTAAAGAGAAGCAAAGTGCCGGATGCAAACCATCTTTTCGGCGCCGTCGCTCGTCGTTTCCCTGCTCCTCATCCGTTAGCAGTAAGGAGTCTGCAAAGTTTGGCCAGTACTTGGTCGACCTATACTGCAACTCCCAAAGCCCGTATCCCCATGGTCCTCAGATCTTCTACTCCTACCACGAATTCATGAATATTGATACGAGAGCCAGAATCCAGCACAAGGCACAAGCCGCCTTTGATTACAGCCAAATACCACAAAGAAAGCCTCACTATACTGCTAACGACCCTCGCTCCTCTGTCGAGGCGACTGACTACTTTATGGACTGGGAACGTTATGTGAAGAAGGGTGCTTAGGGTTATGGTTGAAGAGTTTACAACTTGTTGATTCCAGTTCCTCGCAATTTGGTCCGAATTGGTTCGCGTTATTGTTCTCACAGAACCTTTCTAATTTCTCTTTGAGATGGTCTGCCACAAAAACAAAGCATCACATTAGTACATTACAAGTACTTTTCATCTATATTCCAACTAATATATGGGTACCATTCACCGGCATTCCCTTTTAATTCTCGGTGAATCTCACCGAGAAAACTTTAATTGACCTTTTCTGTATAAAGACGACTTCAACTTCTTGTTTTTGTTATCTTTATCGTTATTTCTCTCTCTTTCTTCATCCTATTTTCGTCCATACATACATATAAAATGGACGCTTCAGACCCAAACGTTGTTGAAATTGTGGAGCCTACTGCTAAGCGCATTAGAACTGATGCGCCAAGCAACACCGACGAAGTTGCGACTTTTGCGCCTACACCTGTGCCTGTGTCGACTTCTAGCTCTGCAGATGCGGCTGTGAGCGACGCTCCCAGAGCTGAAGCTAAGCCCACTTCCACGCAAGACAGCACCCATGTCAACGGCCGTAGACAGGACCAGCGGGACTCTGGCGTTGCACCCATCAAATCTGAGTATGTAGGCGTGATTTGGCTTAGTTAACCGATAGTCTACTAACACTGCATTCCAGGTACCTTTTGACAGGCGCCGATGCGTCTAGAGTCGCTGCCAGTGCCATTGACTATGATCTGGCTGAGGGACGCGAAGAAATCGGTGGTGGCGGTGACAACCGCTCCAATAACAACAAGAAGGGCAAAGACAAGCGCAAGAAACAGACTGGCCAAAACAACGACCGTTTCTTCGGTGCAACTGGCGATGCTAACCCGCTGTGCAATACGCGTGTTTTCAATTCTGAGTTTTCTCCTCGTGAGTGCCACTTTGGCGAGAGTTGCAAGCGTGTGCACGATCTACGCAAGTATCTCCAAGAGGACCGCCGTCCTGATCTGGAATCCTTTGGTGGATTGTGCCCCGTATTTGATACTTATGGCGAGTGCACCTCAGGCTGGAAATGTCGGTTTGTCAAGAGCCATAGCAAGGAAATAACCCACGAAGATGGTCGCAAAGAGCTCATCTTGCTCAAGAAGAATATCGACGGCACAATAGGCCCTGCTGATGCGTCTCACAACCACGAAACCGAGGGTGTGCAGCCCGGCTTGGTCAACATTGTCTCATCCAAGGACAAGATTGATTTGGCCCGCCGCCGTGTAGACATGGACGACGTTGAAAAGTATGTCAAGTGGATTGACAATGAGGGGAGACTTAACAACGAGTATCAAAACCGCCGCAAGAAGGAAGATGAGGCTGAAGTACAAAAGGACATGAGTGCACAGTACGTTGAACCGCCCATGTTGCCGTCGGAAAAGCGCCGTCTGTACTTTGCTGCCGAGACGCCTGTCGTGGCCCCCCTGACTACCCAAGGAAATATGCCCTTTCGCCGGCTAGCTGTTGAACTGGGGGCCGAGTTTACGTACTCGGAGATGGCTCTTAGTCGACCTCTTGTGCAAGGAGTCAAGTCAGACTGGGCGTTGATGCGTGCACACGAGACTGAAGCGGCACCCCCACGTGTGAACCCCAACTATAAAAACATTGTCTTCGACTATGATAACAGTCGCGACATGCGCTTTGGCGCCCAGATTTCTGGAAACGCACCGTGGCAGGTAATTAAAGCAGCTTTTGCGCTTAACCGTTTCTGCGATCGTTTGCGTGTTATTGACCTCAACTGCGGCTGCCCCGTCGACTCTCAGTACCAGACAGGCTGCGGCGCCGCTCTGCTCGAGGCTCCTGCTAAGATTGAGCGCATGGTTCGTGGCATGAACGCCGTATCGGGCGAGATCCCCATCACGGCCAAAATCCGCACGGGTGTCAAGAGTAACCGCCCCGTAGCACCGCAGGTACTGACACGTTTGGCCTTTGGCGGTGCTGAACACCGGGAGAGACTGGGTGCGCCTGGCTGCGCGGCCGTAACCCTACACGGTCGTAGCAGAGAGCAACGCTACCTTAAGCGCGCTGACTGGGGCTATATTGCCGAGTGCGGAGCTATTGTCGAAGACTATAATGCCCAAGTGGGGGCGTTGCAGGATACGATTCGAGAGCCGGATGAACGCACACTGGCGAACTCCAAAGGCGGCCGGCTGTTCTTCCTGGGCAACGGCGATTGCTACTCCCATGAAGAATACTTCGACCATGTCAACAATGGCAAGGTTGACTCAGTCATGATTGGTCGTGGTGCACTAATCAAGCCATGGCTATTTGAAGAGATTCGTACTGGTCAGTACCTTGACAAGTCGGCTACGGAGCGTCTTGGATACATTGAAAAGTTTGTCAAGTATGGTTTAGATGCGTGGGGCTCAGATGAGCATGGCGTTAACTACACGAGACGATTCCTGCTAGAGTGGCTCAGTTTCACACAAAGATACATCCCTGTGGGGATTCTGGAAAGACTGCCACCCAGCCTCAACGATAGACCACCCCCATTCAAAGGCAGAAACGAGCTAGAGACGCTGCTGGCCAGTGGTGATAGCCGCGACTGGATCAAAATTTCCGAGATGTTCCTGGGCCCAGCGCCGGAGACGTTCAGGTTTGTGCCAAAGCACAAGAGCCACGCATATGAGGTTCAGGGCTAGATGTTGACTACAAATTACATGAATAAATAACATATCACTCCATGCATTCCATCCATCTTATTGAGCAACTTGGTGACATGGACCTCTGTCTCTAGCGCTTTAGCGGCTCCTAAGTGCTTTAGCGATACTTATGCCCCTGAGAAGCCCTAGAGCAGTTATAGATTAGGACATAGAGTCTCTGTCAGCGCCTGCTACAGGTACTAGGTTTAGCTATGCCCCACTTTTATTTTTCGCACCACTAGCCAGCCTTGTGGATTTAGAGAACTTCGTCATATCACCTAGCAATCAATCAATCAGCACTGTTTGCTTGCTTTACCCTCTCCTCAACCCTGAGTGACTCCAGCAAGGAAAAAAATCAGTCTCTTATTGTTATATATCTAGTCCATTTGGCGTCCCTTCTCCATCCTCATACGCCCTTCCTTTGTCGTATTCCAAGCACCTGCCATCATGTCAGCACCAACACCGCCGAAAACTACGGTAGCCGATGCTCAACAAGAAACGCTGCGCAAACTTGCAACAGGCCAGAATCTCAAGCCGTAAGTACTTGACATATCTAGCGCAATGGCTTGCGACTCGAGT
Organism: Ceratocystis huliohia; assembly: GCA_038382965.1. Taxonomy (NCBI): domain Eukaryota; kingdom Fungi; phylum Ascomycota; class Sordariomycetes; order Microascales; family Ceratocystidaceae; genus Ceratocystis; species Ceratocystis huliohia. The sequence goes on along the minus strand of JAXCEX010000096.1, from coordinate 44,462 downwards.
GTACTAATAGCTGTGTAGAGGCGACTGCTTTTCTTCCGCCCAAGAATGGGTTGCATTCCGCGACAAGCTCTTTGAGCGCATCGTTAGCGTAAGCCCCTCCCCCATCGCCATACATCTTCTTTGCTTCGCTTTCCCTGTGCTGCCTTTCGGTGCCATTTAGTCGCTACTAACACCACGTTTGCAGACCGCCCTAGAAGAATTCACAGTGCCGATGCTCACAGGCGATAAAATCCCTATACGAGACATCTTCCCCTCTGCATCCGACCCCGCCCCGTCAGCCGAGTCCGACAATTCCAAGAATGAAACCCCAAACACAGTCTCCGAGCCACACCCATTTGCCAACTCGACTCATCTGCTTCCTGTGCCAATAATTTCCCAGCTTGAAGAGATCCGCGATGTCCTCCACAGCTTCGAAGACGAGCCACCACACACATGCCAGCGCCTGGCAGAGCTCCTTCTTGAGCCACGTCGTCACCATAATCACCTGGTGCCATGGCTGCATGCTCTAGATCGTGTTCTCCATGTGACTTCAGGCATTAGCATGTATCCCCTGCCTCCTGTTGTTCCGGTTTCATATGGTACAGGCACCAATGGGGTTGGCGGCAGTGGTGATGCAAGTGCACTGCACTCATGGGGGAACCCCGCACAAACTATTAGCCCGGGCTCCGATGATGCGCTGGGAGGCGCACTCTTAACGCCGATTCCATGGCTTGTCGATAATTCTGATGAGGATGCTGACGGTGATGGCGACGTTGATATGGATGCGATAGCGGCCACAGCGGCGAGTGGGTCTGTAGGTGGCCCTGAACTACGCAGACAGAGCACAATGACTATTGAGGGGCCGAATGGAATGGGAAGCATTGAAACAGTCACAATAAGCTTGAATGGCGTTTCTTCAATGACAAACAGCCATACCAATGCGGAAGGGCTTGGGCCCTCTACCTCCTCGAAAGAGGGAAGCGACGAAATAGATACCCAAGACCAAGACCAAGACAACAAAAGCGAGGAAAAGGGCGAGGGGGACAGTGAAAGCGAAAGCAAAATCAAAGTTGACCAAGAAACCGAGCACACACACACACCACCAAAGGACTCCGCTATCACTGACTTCAAGTCACAAGTAGGAGACGCCAGCCCACCCTTCAATTCCCAGGACGGGCAGCCAAAATCCGACTATAAACGCTGGCTAGTCCGTAAATTTGACGAGGACGATGCAGAAAGCAATGCGCTGGAGGACGACGAGATTGATGATGTGGAAACGGGCTCCAAGAGAGGAGCAGAAGAAGATGGAGCTCAAATCGGCTTTGCGGCTAAGAAGGTCAAGGCTGAGACCGAAACCAGCCCTAGGCCCGACGCCAGTTCAAAGCCTGTAACTGAAGATCACCCTGATATCGAAAGCGTATCAGATGCTAGACGTGAGCAGGCTGCTTGGTAGGAAAAGCACGCTCGCTACTGGCGTTCAAAGCATAGGTCGAGAAGATGTTGAAAAGCATTTAGGGTTGTTATGATACATTAGGGTTAAATATGAAGAGAAAACATTAACCTAATTTCAAAGTCCAAGCTTGTGATTTGGAACTTGGCTTGATTATGGCTGAGCAACCAAGCTTCTCAACTCCCTCCTTACGAAACATTTCAGAGTGTCCGTTCAATCTGTCTCGAAGACGGAATTACTATTGTTTGGCACCCAAATATGTCTCTAGCTGTTGTGAGGTAGCAATTGGCCCACCACAGTGATTTCTTACCAGCTCCCACCAAAACTTCACCCTATAAACAACTGTCATGGCTAGGCCGCCATCAAGCAGCAGTGGGCCTGCGACCCATATTCGCAACAATGCGACACCAAACACGAATCCTCCGCGTTTAATACGAAACGGTACACGCGTAAGCAGCGGCAGCGGGAGGGCTAGTATGGACGGCAGTACGAGCACTGGTGGTGGCGATCGAAGCAACAACTTCACATTTGAGCTCATGGCCGGTGATGATGAATCCATAGACGAGGATCTCAACCGTAGTTACGGGCGCCAGCACCGTGGCTTTGAGAATTCTTTTGACTCTAGCCTCTCTGATGGCTCTGATCCTGACGACGACGACGAAGATGACGAATCGTCGCACCCGTGGCCACATCACCAAAACGACTTTGCCCCGCCATACTATGGTCGACCGCCAACTCCGCTTCCGCCTTCGCCCAGCATCACATCGCTCCTACGGCCATCGCGGCCAACGACGCCCGATGCATCAGACGACGAGCTAGAACCAGTGCCCCGAGCCGCACCACGTGTACCTACATACGAATACTACGGCTTTGTCCTGTACCTTTTTTCGTCCCTGTGCTTCCTCACATATCTGCTATGGGCCTTTTTGCCGTCGCCGTTTCTGCATGCGCTTGGTATTACGTACTATCCTGACAGATGGTGGGCGCTAGCCATGCCAACGTTCCTTGTAGTCACCCTGATATATATATACGTGGCGCTGGGTTCTTACAATACTGAGATTCTGACATTGCCGCTGACGGCTGTCGAAACTGTCGTAGATGACGCAGCTCAGGTTGCGTTGGTGGATGCCGCGGGTAGCTTGCGAGATGGTAGCCGGATGACACCAGCCAAAATAGACATCATGAAGGGTTACGGAGACTTGGCAACAATATGGAGTGAAGGCACAGATGCAGTCATGGACATTCCGCTAGGAGCGGTTTGCGAGGTGCTGTATGCGCGAGGGCCGGAGGTGTTTGACTGGGAGGATGACTATAACGAGTGAGCGGATTACAATAGCAGTACGGCATTACGCGGTAGCATAAGACAATGGAATTTGGGGGGTACATGGCTACAGGGATGCGCCATAGTACATTGTTTGTTTAACTAGTTGCCGTGCATACGGCTTCATCCAAAGGCGCCCTGCAGCTTGCCAGGAAGTAATTTATTTCGTATCAAGCATGGGCGCAAGAGAGTGACGTAAACAACCTCATTGGATACAGGCGGTATTTGTGCTGGGAAGCCCCCTCAAGTGGTAGCTTACTAAGGTAACTTGTCGATAGCTGAGATGTGCAGGGAGGTAGCTTCCACATGTGAATCATCAATGCGATGCAGCTTCACCTCACTTTGATCAAATAGGCAGGAGCGGTGGTGTTTGCCCAACTACCGTTCTTTCCTCCAGTTATTATCTCGGAAAATCTCACATTATATTCTCCCCGCTTCCGCTGATTTAGTGCATGTTGACTTTTTCTCTTCTTTTTTTTCACTTTTCTTGTCTTTTGCCGACTTTCATTTTGTAGGTGTTGACTGGGCTTTGGCATATTAGTAAAATGCGACTTCGTCTTTGATTGCCTTACCAAGCCATTTAATTCAATCCTTGCCGCCATTTTTTCTTTTCTCCTTTTCTTCCTCTTTTCTTCCCCCGCCTCTTACGCACTTGGCTCACCTATTAACCATGAGCTTCGTTGATTATCCCAAAGCCCACCAGGCTGAACAATGGTCGAAAGGCCCTGAAGTTGACGACAAGAATCCGGTCTTGCGTGGCCCCCTGCTTGCAGTGGCAGGCACAATGTGAGTTATTGGATGCTTCGATCAAAGACGGATATTGAAACATGGGTGGCTTCCCATCTTATTGTCCGGATATATTCCATTCTGGCTAACAAACACCCAGTGTTTCCAAGCTTCCCGCTCTCCAGAAGTTCCTCTGGTCTAATGCCGGGTTTGGCTCGCTTCGGGATTACGTTGCACTTGCTGGGGTGATCCCTCGGTTTGTCGTAAGCAAGCTTCTAGAACAACTCCCGACACTTCAAAAACCGACTAGTTAACTCACTACACTCTAGCCACTCGTGATTCCCGTTGAAAACAATGACCATGCTGTCATCCCTAGTGCCACTAATCTCGATAGCGCACTATATGAAAGGGCCCCCGCAGATCTTATAGGCCGCTATCATACCGCTGCCGACTATCACAATGCCTATAAGTCTGGCATTGTCACGCCCCTTCAAATTGCCGAAGCTCTGCACTCTTTGGTCCTGAGGGGCCAGGATCCGCGCAGTAAATATGACAACGCTTGGGTTGATTCCCACGGTGCTGACAATATTGCTTTGGAAGCTGCACGGCAATCTACCGAGCGCTGGAAGCAGGGCCGGCCTCTCGGCCTTTTGGACGGCGTTCCTTTTGGGGTAAAAGATGATTTGGATGTCAAAGACTATGTCTCTCATATGGTAGGTCGCAATAGACCACCGCATAGACCACCGCAAGATTTTTATATTCATGTGGTGACGATGGAATATTTGCTAATACCGGCCCCTGATTCAAACAGGGTCTTAAATATCAATCTAATCTGAGCTTCCAGAAGCCTGCGGAAGAGACAATCCACCCTGTGCGGAAGCTTCAGGAAGCTGGAGCAATTATGATTGGCAAGAATGCCATGCATGAGCTAGGATGTGGTGAGTGTTTACACGGCTGGATACAGATTCTAAGAACGCAGCCTCGCAGGCTTGGCTAACCATGAATTGTGAAATTACAGACACCACGGGATGCAACGTAAGTTATTTACAAACTTCCACGCTAGTCTTCAATTTCACAATACTTACATCCACTGTTACAATAGCCTGCTTGGGGAACGCCCACCAACTGGCACAACACTTCGTACTATCCCGGGGGCTCATCCTCGGGGGCTGGATCCTCGATTGGTGCCGGAATCATTCCCTTTGCTCTCGGCACCGACGCCGGAGGCAGCGTAAGAATCCCACCGTGCTTCAATGGTGTCTACGGCCTAAAAACCACCCACAACCGCATCATGAGCCTAACACATACCATGTGTGTCGTTAGTCCCATGGCTAGCACTGTTGCTGATCTCACGGCAGCGTACCGTGTGACCGCACAACCCAATCTTGAGGATGGCATTACCTCTTGCTTTGTACCATCTCCTCTGCGAGACCCAAGTGCTAAAAAGTATATCGGCATAGAAAAGACTTGGGTAAGCAAGTCTGACCCTCAGGTACTTGAACAGTTCAACAACGGCCTAGACTATCTCAAGACCCTAGGCTACGAGGTCGTTGACATTACTATCCCCAACTTGAAAGAATGCCAACTCGCTCACGGAGCCGCTTGCTTGACAGAAATGGCTGAGCAGCATCGTTCCCGCATTGGCAAGGATTCCAACTGGATGAAAACAGTCAACAATGCTACAAAGATCATGCTCGGAGTTGGGTCCTCTACGCCTGGTCTGGATTTAATCAAATACCATCAGCTGCGAACGGTTCTCATGGAGCACATGGCATACATTTTCAAGACCTACCCTGGCATTATCATCCTCAGCCCCACATCTCCGCAGATCGGATGGCCTCGCAACCCAAGCGACGAAGCATACGGTGTCAATGATGCCAATATCAGTCTACGCAACATGATGTATATTTTCTTAGCCAACATGGTGGGCTGCCCTGCTTTGACTGCGCCCATTGGTTTTGTCAACCCTGAACAGGGAGAAGGTCAGTTGCCCATTGGTATGATGGCCATGAACGAATGGGGTGCAGAAGAGTCGCTGCTTGCTTGGGCAGCTGATACTGAACGCTACCTGAATGAAAAGTACCCTGGTGGTCGCGTCAGACCGGCTGGCTGGGTTGATGTGCTGAAACTCACACAGGACAGAGCAAGTGGTGCGAGCAAGGCTTTGGCTCCTAATAGCAAGGGAGCGGCTACAGATGTCCAAAATAAATCCTTGTTATCTTAGAAAATGATGACAAGGAGAATGGAGGCGGTAGTGAGAATTGCCTGGTGGTGGTAGCGAGAGAAGGTGAGGAAAAGAGCAAGGAAAGTCTGACATCAATGCTCTACAGTTAATGCCGTAACCACGAATACTTTGAGCTAGTTTTAGTTCCATACTTATATATTCCGTACAATTTATTTCGTATCCGCAACGATCATTCATCATGTCATCCATTCACCTGTATGACCCGTCAATCTTTCTACAGGAACTTGGCAGCCAGACCCATCAGACCAGAGTTACCACCACTTGATCCTGATGTCTGGCTTTTGAGGAAGAACTTGAGGGCAAACTGCACGGCCTGCTCAATAACGCTCTCCTTGGTGGTGCCCTTAGCAACCTTGCCCTCGGCTTGAGCATTGTCAAACAGCTAGAGAGAGAGGGGGGTGTTAGCGGGATGGAAATAAGGCAAGGGGAAATAATTCTTTTTGGTTTCTTCTTTTGATCACAGACATTTTCCGGGGCATGCCTTGGGCATGCATCGGCAAATATTGAGCATGAAAACGTACCTTGCTTCCCTCAGACATGGCCAGGCCCAGTAGCGCAGCCTGACCACCGCTACCACTAGAACTCGAGCCTGAGCCCGAGTTAAACATCTTAATAGCCTGCATGGCAGCAGCGGCGCCGAGGTTGTTAGACGAAGCCTTCTCATCGGAGCTCGTGTCCTTCTTCTCGACAAACTTCTTGAACATCTTGACGGCAAAGTCCTCGTCGACATTGTCCTTTTCCTGAGCGACGGAGTGCTTGTTTTGGTTCAACTTGTTGAGCACGTTGTGAAACATGTCGGAGTTGCCGTGGCTGCCCGACGCCTGGGCCGCGGCCTCAGCTGTCTTCTTCTTATCGGCATCCGAGTCGAGCACATCAAAGAGATTGTTGTTGAGGAGCATACCACTGAGGCCGCCTGTAGATGCAATTAGGTTGTTAGTTTTAATGTGTGAGTGCTTGGATAGAGGGGGAGATGGTGATGGAAGTGAGAACGGGACATACTCAGGTTTCCGGGCATGTTAGACGAGTTGACGTTGGACTGGTTGGCTGCTGTGAGCGAAGCGCGTTAGCACAAGCCTGGAATGTAGCTTATAAGACAAGCTTGGTATTGATCGGCTGGTTTCATTCGCGTAGACATACTCTGCTGGTGCTGGGCGTCGTTAGAGCCGGAGCCCTGCTGGCTCTTGCTGTACTCAGAAGCGACAGTCTTTAGGAAGTCCATGTTGATTTATATGAAAAAGAAGGGAAGCAAACAAAGCTAAATAGTAGGTATGATTAGTCAAAGGAATAGAGGCACAAAGAGAAAAGAAAGCTTAGCGTTGAAATGAAGAAAGAAACGCAGTGTTGCGCAGAGCGGGGTGGCGTCTAGACGTACGCTATCTTATACCTGTTGGGTTTGGGCTGATATAAGTACTCCAACCAAAAGAGCTCTTACCATAGTGGCTTCGAGCTTCAGCTTCCCAAGGATAACACATGCTATACTAGACCAATGGTCTGATATAGGAGGAGGGGGAGGGTGTTGGAAGGAGGAAGCGGGAGTAGGAAGAGTGGGGTCCTGGAATAATAGGAACCACTTCTCAGCTTCTGGCAGCTGCGAGCTAGTGGCAGCCAGTCGACAGGCACGCGAGTCTACAGCCACGACTTCTACAGGTTACGGTGGTTTTCTACGAAGGCTCAAAGAGCCAAAGGAATGCAAGCATGGATTCGGGCTTGATAGGAGCTGCCTACAAGTACAATGGCAGCTGAAGGCAGAGTAGAGTAGGCGCAGGAGGAGGGGGCTAAACAGACAAAGTTGACCATGGAAGTGGAGAGCCGTGAAATGAGAGCAAAGCATGACGTTTCACAACCCCCTCCCCCCATAAAAACGAGGACTTAGGGTTCTACAAGGGTTATACCGAGAAGACGTTGGGTGCCAAAGACCCTGCACAAAGCGTGGCTTGCCTGTGTCTCGGCAGGCGGGTAAAGAAGGAAAAGAAGAAAGAAGAAGGAAGGAGGACAAACGAGAAAGCAGGGGAAGGGGAATGACGCGTGGGGATGAGAGGAGTTGGATGGGTGGGTTGGATTGGATTGACGTGAAGAGTAAAGAGGATGCTTGGTAGCCGGACTTGGACACAAGACAGAAGCCGTGTTCTTTGCTGGAGGAATGGCAAAGGGGACGCATGAGGCTGTAAGAAGCTGGAAGTTGGCAAAGCGCTGTGATGGTTTGACTTGGCTTGGTTATATTGGCGCTACTGTACCGGGATATGTGGCCCTGTGTTTGCACAGGGGCCCCCGTGCGCTCATTATACTAGTGTAAAGAGAAGCCAAAGAGTGCCTGTAGTGCGCAGTGAGGACATAGTTGTTTCCTGTATTTACAGGGCAGTCCCACCCCTGTAAGATGGCACACTAAACGAACCACTCGACTTCTCTGCTGCCTTGACTCTCTTTTCTGCTGGCTGCACTGCACGGCTTCTCTCCTTTTCTTTTTCTCTTTTTTACTGACCGACGATGCTTCCTTTTTGACTATCTTTAATTGCATCCCATTGAATCCACTATCGTCTTTTTTCTTCTTCTTTTTGGTGTCTTTCTTTTCTTTTTCCGCCGGTCGCTTCCTCAACCTATTCTTAATCGAGTTCCTTCTCACTCGAGGCCCTCTGTCCCGCCTATAACGAGCTGGATGAACCCCCCTAAGCAGCGCTAAAAACGAATCTCCTTTCAGAAGCCCCCCAACACCTGAAGATGCCTGGTACGCCATCACCATCAGCGTCAGCATCCATAGCCTTCGGTGATCGCGCTCCCAAATCGCCACATCACCGCATTAAATCAATGCGGTCGCAGAAAGCACTTGCGCAAAACCCGCCATTGAGAACCAATCTTGGAACCACACCCTCTGGATCTGGATCTGGGCCTGGTTCTGTCCTATCACCGTCCTCTACCACGGCCTCCATCTCTGCCTCTGCCTTTTCCGACGACGTCTCGCTGGCGTCGCCCTTATCCTCGACTCTGCCGCATGCCGCATCGTCCTCATCTTTAAATGCGTCTATAGCAGCATCTATCGCGGCTGCTGGCACTCTTCCCCGCAGCCACACCCCGAGTTATGCTGCCGGCCGTGCCCTCGACCGTCGGCGAAAGTCCTCACAGCCCGAATTAGCCCTCCGGAGTCGTGCCCATTCGCTCGTGTCTTCGCAAGCGGGACCGTCCGGAATACCGGGACAGCAGCAGCAACAGCAACAGCAACAGCAACCGCAGAATCAGCAGCAGCAGATGCAGCAGCAGATGCAACAGCAGATGCAACAGCAGATGCAGCAGCAAATGCAACAGCAAATGCAACAAATGCAACAACACCACCTGCAGCAGATGCAGCAGCACCAACAGCAGCACCAACAGCACCAGCAGCACCAGCAGCACCAGCAGCACCAGCAGCACCAGCAGCACCAGCAGCACCAACAGCACCAACAGCACCAACAGCACTACCAACACCCCCAGAAGTCTTCTTCCGCCACTTCCTCACCTGCTGTGTCTACCATGCCACCCCCAGTGTCTATTCCAGCCTCAGCCCCCGTCTCCGCCGCTTCGACGCCCGCCACATCGAAGCCACACACACCACTACCTATCTCCCACCCGTCATTACCACGCACATTGGACGTGCGAGCCATAGCCGCGGCTGCTGCGGCCGCTGCCTCCAATTCCGACGATAGGGGCTCACCGCCCGCCACCTCTGCGGTCTCTGCTGTCTCCTCTAACAAGCTCCCTAATGACCCTACCGATCCCACCAAAACGACTCGACGGCCCGGGGCAATGCGAAGCAATAGTGCCATAACATCGCGCCCATCCGCAGCCACACCCACTCCCACAGCTACTACCGCCACTCCTCTTGTTACACGTCCCAGCCAAACCTCGTCCCAGCCAGTCTCCTCTACATCATCTACCGCTCACGCGTCTGGCGTGGCACGAAGCGAGTCTACAGAAACACCGCGAAACAACCAGCCTCAATATATACCACACCCTGCTCTGCAGACAGCTAGCGATGGTGCCGACGTCACTGTGGCGCCAGCCTCAGGAATGTACTATTCCAAGGCCCTGGTGTCTGGAATTCCCATGGCAGCTGTGCGTGCTCACACCACAGCCTTGATCGGATCTAACGTGTATGTGTTTGCTGGTTGCAATGCCAATACATGCTTCAATGAGTTGTACGTCATGGACGCCGACTCTTTTCACTGGTCTAAACCACATGTGGTCGGCGCTATTCCAATCCCGCTACGAGCTATGACATGCACAGCTGTCGGCAAGAAACTAGTTGTCTTTGGAGGTGGAGATGGACCTGCATACTACAACGACGTCTACGTCCTTGACACCACCAACTTCCGTTGGTCCAAGCCCCGAATCGTTAGCGACATGGTCCCCAGTAAGCGTCGTGCTCACACAGCCTGCCTTTACAAAAACGGCCTGTACGTCTTTGGGGGCGGCGATGGTGTGCGTGCTCTGAACGAGATCTGGCGGTTAGATGTGTCAGACATGACTAAGATGTCGTGGTCGCTCATCTACAGCCCCGAAGCTTTCAGCCAACGCGACACCTCTGCTGCTGCAATGGGGCCAAAAGCCCGAGGCTACCACACAGCCAACATGTTTGGTAGCAAGCTCATTATCTACGGTGGCTCTGATGGCGATAAATGTTTCCATGATGTGTGGGTCTTTGACGTCGACCAGCGAATTTGGAAGTCCTTCAACACAGTCACTGTGCACCGCCGGCTAGCGCACACGGCAACCCTGGTTGGGTCGTACCTGTTTATCGTCGGCGGGCACGATGGCGAGACCTACACTAATGAAGTGCTTTTGTTGAACCTAGTCAGCATGACGTGGGAGACGCGCAAAATATACGGCAAGCCGCCATCAGGCCGCGGGTACCATGGGGCGGTGATATACGACGGGCGGTTGATCTCCGTGGGCGGCTTTGATGGTATCGAGGTGTTTAATGACGTCTGGGTGTTAGAACTAGCCGTGCACTCATATTACTCGCAGATCAGCCACTTTACCATTGAGATGAACAACTGAGGGGCAAGGGAGAACGAGCATGAGAAGTGTAGTAAAGGAGATGGGGATATTATCCCCTATACATGCCATACATATGTACATACATACATAGTAGACGACGCTATGACGTGCAAACCGACATTTTAGGACCCATCATGATAATTTATAGCGTATTTCATCGCAAATCCAAATGACGTCACAGGTGGTCAAGATAATAGTGGCGCTGTTACATGTCACATTGTTCACTAGATCGGTAACTGAGCTATTAAGCAGGGCTGCATTTCTTATGATGTACAGTTATTGGTCGTAAGCATTTTTTGTTTGTTGTGAGCGCTTCCTCATGAGATAAGAGGAGGGGGCTTTGTATTTAAGAAAGACATCCATACCAAACTTGAAGACGGAAATGAAAATAAAAACAAGGCTTTGTAAGAAGCCACCAAAAAAAGAGCAGGAATAAAGAAGCAATCAGGCAGTGCGTTATAGATAATCAACGGAAAACGAGACACGAGACCAAAAAAAAAGAAAAAAAAAACCAAGGCATGAACATATGACCGTTCCATAAAAAGGAAGATGGAGAACAGACGCAAGGGATGGGGCGTGATAATATGAAGAACAGATACGGGTAGCAAGTAATAACAGCGAGAGAGAAGAGAGAGACGTAAAGGGCGAGAATAGATAGGCCAGAGAGGCGAGACAAGAAGAGGGCAAGATATAGGAGACAAGATGAAGGCAAAACGGAGATAAAAAAAAAGGGCATGAGAAGAGAAAAGAAAACAAGAGGATATTCAAGAAAATGAAACAAAAAGAGATCAGAGACAGGCGTAGCCCAGATCACAAGGTTCGAGCACAGCAAAGCTCCCCTCCATGAAAAAAAAAAACAGGGAAAACAAGAAAACCAAGAAAAAATAAAAGCCATGTCTGTGTATGTCTGCTGTGACACAAGCACAAGCACAGACACAGGCACAGGCACAGGCAAAAACACAAACAACATATAGGCCAGCATGAGTAGGTACAGGCTCACACTCGTGTAAAAAAGACACAGCCTAGACCTCGGCCTAGACCTAGACTCAACTCCAGACTTGGCAGCCGCTAAACATAGCATTACATGCTCTGTGGATGAATCATGGCTGGCGGGCTGTTGATGATATTGTTGCGTTTATTCCGACCCTTCTTGATATGGCTCTTGAGTGCGCTCGAGTCTAGCGGCTTGAGCAACTCGAAACTGCAAAGCAGCTCGGGCGAAACCGACATGACAGCGCCCCAATTGTCAAACTCGCCACAATAATTTGGCGCGCTAAAGACAGTGACAAGCACGCGATCATTAAAAAACTCGTAGCCATCCTCTACGACCATGTGTGCACGGCAGACCAAGTCAAAGTCGTGGTCGTTGAGGAACTGCATGATGACTCGTTTGCCGAAGCAGTAACTGACACCACGCTCGTTGGGCTCCCAGTCAGACTCCATGTCAGCGGGGTCAGACCAGAGCAAGTCGTTCAGCAGGCCATAGTCGGGTACGTCAGTAGGGCGCACGATGTTGCGGATATCGTCCATGCGACTGAGGGCGGGCGAGAGGCCGCCATGCACGCAGAAGATTTTGTTAGCCACAATGGCAGCAATTGGTAGAGTATTGAAGCAGTCGATGAAGGTCTTCCAAATCTTGAGGTTACAGCGACGCTTGCATTCGTCGTAGAAGCCGTAGACGCGCGTGACATTGGCACACTCGTGGTTGCCTCGCAGTAGGAAAAAGTTTTGAGGGAACTTGAGCTTGTAGCAGAGTAGCAGCAGGATTGTCTCAAGCGACTGCTTGCCACGATCAACGTAGTCTCCAAGGAATAGATAGTTTGACTGTGGAGGGAAACCGCACATTTCGAACATGCGGATGAGATCCGTGTACTGGCCGTGGACGTCTCCGACAACCTTGACGGGGGCATCGAGCTCTAAAAGAGCGGGTTGGGACAAGAATACCTCGCGGGCGCGCTGGCAGATAGCCGTAATTTCGGCGTTGCGCAGACACACGCTCTTGGTTACCTTGCCCGAGTAGGCAGCATCATGCAGGCGGCGGATGAAGTCGTCGAGGTCAATATCTTTGATGTCGCCCATCATGGCGGGAGACTCATCAAAGGCCGCTGTGGGAGTGAGCGGCGGTTGTTGTTGATAAGACTCGGTGGAGGGGAGGATGTTTTCAGTAGAAATGGATGATGCCGAGCGAGCAACTAATATGGATCTGCCTGGCGGGCTCAGGTGGGCATGGACGCCAGCGCCGGCCGAGGGTGGCTGATCCGAGACGTGGCCAACTTCGCCTGCGGGCGCAGCTGCAGGGTCCCTGTGAAGAGCAGCAGGAGTAGGCGACGGGGGCATCGGCGGCGGCTCGTTCAGTTCTGACCGTGGTGATTCAAAGGGAAGAGAGGACATGCCGGCCGAGGTAGAGCTATCATGGCGAAATGCCGAGAGCGGGCCGCGGCCGATGCTATTTCGGAAGGAAGATGACGGTCCAGCAGCATCTGCAGGTGTTAGTGAGCCGGAGCCCGAAGAAACATAGGAGTTGGAGCTGTTGCCGAAGCCATTCATGCTAGCGCTAAGCAGAGCTGAGCCTCGTGGACTGTCCGTCTTGTCAGAGCGGGGGATCTTGGAGCGGATGCCTTTGAAGGACCGAGACGACTGCTGCGTGTCCGACTTGCTGAGCGAGGGCAGATCACCGGAGCCCCGGGAGCCGCCATCTTTGGAGGACGAATTTCCCATGATGAGAGGACGGGTAGAGTTGGTAGAGGGTTTTATCTATTAGGAAAAGGACGTAAATGGCGATGAGGCAAGGACCAACGAGAAGAAGCGCAGAAAAAAAGGACCAAGAGAAAGTGAAAAACTTTGTTCTTAGGCCTCGACAAGAATGTACAGACTGCAGGAAGGGGAGTCAAGAAAAGCCCAAGAAGAAAATAAGAAAATGAATTCGGAGGATGTGGCGATAGAGATGCTTATGGGCGGGTGGTCGGCGGTCGGACAAGTCAGTCGCTCGGTCAGTTGATTGGTGGGCTCAAGGTCGAATCAGATGGGACAATAGAGGCTGCTTCTAGCTAAGAAACCGAGATAAATGGGGAGATGGAAGAGGGAAGGCAGACCGCTGAGCCCAGACGAGGCTGTTTCGACTGAGGTTCGAGATCGAGGCGACTAGAGAGCGATGATGAGGTTGAGGATGAGCCAAGATAAGATAGAGAAAAGACAATGAGGTTCTCGACGACAGAATTCTTTCAGAAGGGGAAAAGAAAGAAAAAGAGAAGAAAGGAAAAGGAACGAGGAGGAAGGAGGAAAAGAAAAGACGGGCAATACTATTTTATTGGCTTGATAAATGCCGTTAAACTAAATTGATGTGATGATGTTTGGGACAGGAAATGGGATCGGTAAGAACGGGGAAGGAGAAGGGAAAAAGATGGCATTCTGATTGTATAATCACGGGGAGGCCCTATAATACCAAAGGCACAGGCCCTGTAGACTTTCTGTTGGGCCGCTGTAGACTGCAGACGCACCCTCTACGACACCAAAAGACACAGGTTTAACCCCCTCTATTCCAGCTCATCTCAGGCTCTACTATAGTATCCCTACCACTATCACATGTCCCCCCATCCTCTAAAAAAAGAGAAAACAAGAACGTGCATGTAAAGATAACAAAGTAAGAAATGAAGAAGAAACCCTCGGACCGCACTACAGACCAGCCACAACAAGCAGCGAGCCAAGCCTCATTTGTGATCTCCATGCACGGAAGAGAGAGAAGAGAAAAAGAAGCAGCTGGGAGATGGCAAAAAAGAGCTCAGTAAGATGTGCATACTCGGCTTGTTCCTGCTATATCATAGAGATAAAAGCGGAGCCCTACTCAATGCTATCACGTGATGCTCAACGTGTGTCAAATCAGCTAACAAGCCTAGACCCAGCTTCAGCCCAGCCAAGCAGTGAAGCAAGCAAGCAGCAAAGCAGGCAGAGAGTGGCCAGGACCAAGGCCAAATTCTCTACATGCAAGGGATAGGGAGCCGCGGCAGGACAAAGAAGAGGGGGGCCTCAACAGCAGATTGACAAGTTACAGACAGACAGTCACAGACACAAACGGTCACCCAGAGACACAGAAAACACAGGCTGAACTGGCCTTTAATAGCACCTGCGCCCGCCGGCAATATTGGACATGGCTGGAAGCATGAGTAGTTTACTATAAAATTTGGGGGAATAAATAGAACTAATTAAAAGTAATGAACGGCTATTCCTCCAACTTTCTTACGATCGTGCATTCCTTCTTAACTTACATCGACTTAACTTCACTCGCTCACCGCCTAGTAATAATATAATAATATAGGCAGCCAACCAGCACCAGCCAGTCAAAGAGGGAAAGCCTCCAACAACCCCCATCCACGGCCACGTATGTGCTACGTCTACAGCCCGCATCAAATAATCTGCACATCTATGTCAAAGAGTAGCAGCCCATGTCCATGCCCTTGTACCATACAACATCCTGCATCTTATTTGAAAATCGCTTATTTCTTCTCGCTCCCCTTGTTTCTTCTCTAAATCTCTGATGTGATACATACCCTCAAGCCTCAGTCAACCCTCACATTTTTCTCTGTTCTCTGCCCCCCCCCCAGTTCATGTGTCTACCTCAAACTTTTCTCTTCTCTTCCCACTTCTATTCTTATCCCCCTCCCCTATCCTATGCCCTATCCCGTCTGCACCTACCCTATTTTACTCTCGCTCTCTGCCATTCTACTTCTCCAGTGTTAGACCCGCCGTCGCCTCCGCTAGCTTCTTCTCTACCTCTCCACTCTTGGCCTTGGCCTCCGCCCCCACTGCTGCCTTGGCGGCCTTCTCCGCCTTCTTACGCTCCTTGGCCGCAGCCTTGCTGGCCTTCTTCAGTGCGAGCTTTTCGGCCTGTTCCTGTTTCTGGCGTCTCAGCTCCTCGCCACCGTATGCATCCTTCCACTCTTCAATCTTGCTCGCCGGAATGACTGAGAACAGCAGCTTAGGCTCGCCAATCACATGACCAGCCTTAATTACCGTTGCATCAAACGTATCTGGAATTGACAGCGAGGAATCCATGCCAACCTGTGTCAGAATCGACTTGGCCGTGTTGGGCATGTACGGCGCCAGCACCGATGCCAGAAGGTAAATGTGGTTAAGCGCATAGGCAATAACTGCAGCGCATTTCTGCGGTTCATCCGCCAATAACTTGTTGTCCAGCTTGTTATCCTGCAGGAACTTGTTGCCCAAGTACGCCAGCTGGAGGATGTCTGCGATACCTGCTCGCAGCTTGATGCCCTCCAGGTGCTCGATGTACTGTCCTAGCACTATGTTGGTCTGCTTGATGTGCTCGGCAATCACCGCATCCGTGTAGTCGCCGAAATCGGGGATCTTGCTGCCCAGCTTGGCTGCGCAGAACTTGACGGTGCGCTGCACTAGATTACCTACATTCTTGAGTAGGTCATTGTTGTTGGCATCCATAAACTCCTCCCATTTGAACTCCGTGTCGTTGGTTTCGGGGCGTCTCGATAATAGGTAGAATCGCCACACATCAGCGTCAATGCCCGTATCTTTAGCATTGTTACCAAAGACACCCACGCCCTTGGACTTGCTGAACTTGCCGTTTTCGTAGTTGAGGTATTCTGATGCAGAAAGTTTGTGCACCTTGGTCCACTCCTTATCAGTGCCTAGAAGCGAACCGGGGAAAATGATAGTGTGGAACTGCACATTGTCCTTGCCCATGAATTGGTAAAGCTTGACGTTGTCGGGGTTCTTCCACCACTTTTCCCAATTCCGCGTCTCTGTGTTCTCGCCGTCCGTGTAGTTAGCCGTAATCGAAATGTAGCCAATACAAGCGTCGAACCACACATAGAACACCTTGCTCAGGTAGTCTTCCTTGCTCAAACCCTCCAGACCCTCGGGAATCGGCACGCCCCATTTCAAATCGCGGGTGATGGCTCTAGGCTTCAAGCCCTTGTCAATCCATGACTGCGTAATCGATGCACAGTTGGCCGACCACTCGCCCTCCTTGCTAGCCTTATTAAACCACGCAACGATGCGGTCACCGAGCTGGTCTAGCTTGATGTACAGGTGTTTAGTAGTTTTGCGGATCGGCGTAGTTCCATCGACCTTGCAGCGGGGGTTGATCAGCCAGCCGGTAGCCCGTGCTTCGTCAGCCTGCGTACCACAAGCGTCCTTGTTCTCGGGCTCAAGGGGGTCTAGAAGCGAACCGCACTTGTCGCACTGGTCACCGCGGGCGCCCAGATCATGGCAGATGCTACACTCGCCTTCGACAAAGCGGTCGGCCAAGAAGGTGTTATGCGACTCGACAGGGCAAAAGGGCTGAGTACTGGCGCGTTCCTCTATGTGGCCATTTTTATACAGGTCGATAAATATTTCCTGCACAATGGCAGTCTGCTGGGCTGTGGGAGTGCGGCCAAAAATGTCAAATTCAATGTTGAACCAGTCATAGATGGACTTGTGCATAGCATGGTACTTGGCGCACAAGGTAACGGGGTCGACGCCTTCTTCGAGGGCCTTGGTCTCAGTCGCGGTGCCATACTCATCCTGTTGTAAAATAAAGAAGAGTTAGAGCTTCTCGATGTTCTGTTTTGCCAGTAGAGTAAAGAGTAAAGACAGAAACCACCTCACACCCATTTACACCATCACTTACAGATCCGCAAATGTAGAGAGACTGGTAGCCGCGAGCCTTGCAGTATCGCGAAAACACATCAGCAGGCAAGACACTGCCCGTCACATTGCCCAAATGAGGCACGTTATTGACATAGGGAAGGGCACTGGTGATGAGTACGTTGCGCTTGCCCTCGACGGGAAGAATAGGGTTTTTGGCAGCCATGACTCAGAATCGAAGCTCAACAAATGGAAGCCTGTAAAAGATGAGGGCGAGATTACTATGACGAGCTAATAAGCTTCATTCAAGGAGCGTTAGTCACAGGCCACAATGAGAGAACGACACTTATTTCAGCTCACACAAAGATCCAGAGAAGAAGCAAAGCTTAGAACAAACCCACAAGAAAAAAAGAGGGAAAAGCCTATAACGAGTGGAGGAAACCAAAAAAAGGATAAGATGAAAATTGGTTCAGTCCGCGAAGGAAAAGCTATAGCCCAGTAAAGGCGACGACGTCTTTAATAGAACGAGTCACAGTGTTGAAGAAAAAGTTGTGAGAGAAAAAATGGCGAGGATTTTCAATTTATCTAACAATTAGTTTATTGTGTGTGGGAAATAATGAGCAACTACTTAGTTTTATGACGTGAAAGACTTATCGAAGACTCATAATCTTGCTCTCCATCCAATCGCGGGGCAAGATTGTCACAGCACAGCAAGTAGCGGGGTTGCTTTGATCACGTGGACCAGACAGCCCATTATAGACCTGGGGTTACCAACCCTATTGTTATTATAGTTTTTACAGTTATAGGAGAAACTAAGGAATAACTCGCATTATACAAACCATGACACCTTCTAAATAGCTTTCGTGCAGTCTCTCTAATAGAGGGCGGTCTTCCTTTATGTCATGTAGTACTTGGGCCCCTCTCCACCTTGAGGAACCTGCCAGTTAATATCTTGGTCAGGAGCTTTGATATCGCACGTCTTGCAGTGGATACAACTATAAAAAAGAGCATGTTAGCATCTCATTCGTATCGGGACTACTGATTCTTTGATGTCACCGGTTTGCTAAGACTTACTTCTGGGAGTTGATCTGAAAACGCACTCCATGCTTCTTCGTATCATCCTCCACATACTCATAGACACCGGCTGGGCAAAACCGGCTTTCAAGGCCTTTGTACTTGGGCCATGCCTTGTCGGCATGGGCATCCCAGTCTTTGACTTGTAGGTGCACAGGCTCATCCTCTTCGTGCATTGTAGCCGTACGTGATACGCTAGTCAGCAAGTCAAATGTAATCTTGCCATCAGGTTTGGGATACTCAATCTTAGGACACTCATCGGCGGGTTTAGTGTTTGCATGGTCAGGTGTAGCATGCTTCAGAGTCCATGGCACACGGCCACGCAGCACAAAGGCCTCGAGTCCCGAGTACAGCACGCCGCCATACATGCCTAGTGGCGAGTGGAAGGAAGGCCGCATATTGCGTACCTCATGTAGCTCCTTCCAGATAGAGCTTTTACGTAGGCTATCCTCGTAGTCGTACAGGAATACTGAGGAGGTCGACTCGCCAGCATCAGCAAGCGCCTTCCATGCAGCTTCAGCTGCTAGCATACCCGATTTCATGGCGTTGTGTGTGCCCTTGACCTTGGGAACATTGACAAAACCAGCAGTGTCACCGATGAGCGCACCTCCAGGGAAAGCGACCTTGGGAATTGACTGGAAACCACCCTCAATTAGCGACCGGGCGCCGTATGAAATGCATTTGCCTCCCTCGAGTGTTTCGCGATAAAGAGGGTGAAGCTTCATTCTCTGGAATTCCTGGTATGGCGAGGTCCACGGGTTGGAATAGTCTAGTGAGATGACTAGACCGACAGTTACTAGATTGTCACCAAAATGGTACATGAACCCACCGCCATATGTATCGTAGCTCAGAGGATAGCCCAGGGAGTGGGTGATTGAGCCCTTGTTAAACTTGGCAGGGTCCACCTCCCAGACCTCCTTCAGCCCAAGGCCGTATGTCTGGTGTTGGCTATCCCGGCGTAGGTCAAATTTGTTAATGACTTGCTTGCTCAAGCTGCCGTGGCACCCTTCGGCAAAAAATGTGACTTTGGCATGGAATTCCATGCCCCTCTCAAACGAGTCTTTAGGCTTCCCCTCTCTACTAAGACCAAGATCATTCGTAGCCACGCCTTTAACGGACCCATCTGTGTTATATAGTACCTCAGAAGCAGCAAAGCCGGGGTAAACCTCAACGCCAATCTCTTCAGCACGCTCGCCTAGCCAAGCAGTGAACTGGTTCAGGCTGACAATGTAGTTCCCAGCATTATGCATCTGCGGTGGAGCTGGCACGGGCAGAGCATAGTCCTTGAGCAGGAAGCGTATGCGATCCGTGGTAGCAGCTGTAGCATGCTCGAAACGGTTAGGGTTATTCTCGTCCAGCCAGTCGGGGATAAGCTCATTGATGGCTGATGGTTGTATCACGGCACCCGATAGAATGTGCGCGCCAATTTCACTAGCCTTTTCCAGAAGCAACACACGAAAGTCTTCGTTGCCAGCTTCGTTGGCCAGTTGCTTGAGGCGAATAGCGGCTGCCATACCGGCAGGACCACCGCCAATAATACATACATCAACCTGGTCAGACTCGCGTTCAATCGTAGACGGATCGAAAACATCCTCATTGCCAGCTTCAGATCGCCGAGCGGGAACTGTGCCAAACTGTCTATTAAACAGGGAGCCGGTAGTGGCAGCAGGCGTCCATGCCGTACGTCTCTTCTGCGGGATATGCGAGGCGGACGTTTGTCGTTGGCTTAGCCGACTACCAGTGGGGCGAGAAGACGCGGTAGCAGCAACAGCGCTAGAAAGAGATCTCAGAGAGGGCGGAGCCAAGTGCGCATTTTGGAGTCGAGAAATCTGTCGCGAAGACCGATGCAAACTACGGCCAAGAGGCGCCGACGATGACATGGTGAAGCTGCAAAAGTATAGCAGAGAAAGCAACAAATGTATTAATGCGGTTATGCCAGATCACCAGGGAAAATGGACGGAGGAAATCGCAGAAAAGGCCAATAAGCAAACAAGCAACGGACTCGGATACCCAAGGGATAAAAATGTCAGAGAATGAAGAGAAGAAAATAACAGAAATTGTTTTTTTTTCTTTTTACGTCATCTACTTTTTTTTCTTCACTGTGGAGCATTTATTACTACCTCCAACGGCTCTTCAGGGCTCTAAGCTGTTGTAAATTGCCAAAGCTACGGGGAGTCATAGGCTTGTCTTGCAATAAGCCAAGAGCCAAGTAAATTGGCGCGATCTGACACATATGAATCACTTTCTTTACCCGCTTTTTCATGTTAGTGGTCAGCCAAATCGGAGCTGCCAATAATGGATTCTCATCACTAGGGCTTCAATGCTTTTTTATCTTCCTCATGCTGGTGTTGAGCTCCCCTCACAGCTTCAAAGTCCGGTCACTATTCCGATCACGTGAGTAAGATCAAGACCCACTTGTTTTCCGACCCGCATAGAGCTTAGTACTAGCCAATCAAGAGCTATTTATTTGTCTCTCACAGTCACTCTCTTTTTTAGTCTTTTTAGACGGCAAACTTGCTAAAGTGTTTCATATTTCCTCTTTTCTCAAGGATCATCCTTTCTTGTTGATGCATATTCATCCTTTCCATTTGTCTTGTAGGCTCTATCGACGCATCGACGCTACGTCATTCTAAGACCAAGGCAGCTCGACAAAGAAACCATCTAATCTCTTGCCGTCTCATCGAACAGGCGCTCTCAGGTCATACTCATGTCGGTTCAACTTCATCACGTTCTATTCTGGCTCGATTGCTCGCTCGCCATCTGTAAGGATAACCTCGTTGATGTGTTTTCCTTTAGCTAATTAGCACATGGTCACGCTACAAGCTTCCTGAAAGAAAACAAAATCATGGCCGATCTCCCCGCTTCAAGTGGCGAGACCCCCAAAAGTTCGTCGGACATCAAATCCATCAACAGTCTTTATAACTACACCTTCTGAAGACCCGTGGAAGGTGACAAGAGCATCAATCTCTGGGTCAAGGGAGCCTCTAATGACTTTCAAAATAGCCTGGCTTAGTCAATCAATATTGGAAAAAAGTCCGGTCTCTCGAGATTCCTGACCCCCAGGATAACACCATCCTTAGATCATGCATTTCTGGTGCTACTCAGAAACTTAAGACTGATCTATGTCTTAAACTGCCTTGTTTCCAGTACCTTTTTTACGCCTGCTCCCCTACCCCTGCATCCACATCGGTGCCGTGAACATCCCACAACATTTTGCTATCATGGAAAAGGCTTTCTCAATGCCGGAGAAGTCCCTTAAACTCGAGCTTTCATTTAGCGAAGGTCTGCGGGAACAGCTTAGCCAGCAAATGTGGCAATATTATAACTCCCCCAGCACCTTCCTTTCTCCCTATACATCGGTTATAGCACCTTCAAGCTCTGGAAAAACCTATACAGTTTTCCAACTAGCAATTCAGCACATCTACATTGCTTACATGTTATTTGCTCAAGAGGGCACTTTTTCTTACCCCCTAGATCCACTACGGCAACTCAAATACAACTAAAGCTCGATTTCTGCGACCTTGAGCCCTGCAGCCTTGAATCAGTCTAGAGCACTGCCATTCAGGCTCAGATGCTCATGATCCTAATCTGCTTATCCAATGGCGTCTCCCCTAAACAGCACCCGAAGCTGAAATATTGGAAGCAGCATGAGGACTTCCAATTTCGGTTTTCCAAGGCCCTACGAACCTTACTCGACACCAACCCTCCTAACCGCCAGGCTTGGGGGCTTTTGAAGCTACTTTCAAGACGCTCGCTTGCGAGAACCTGGGCCGACCAGGAGTCATCTGCCCTCCTAAGTCCGGTATGTTACAAGCAGTAGTTGTTGCCGATGAGGCTCGAGCAGTCATCCAGCACCCAAAACTTCTTGATGCACCATTTCGCATCTCTCTACCAAAACCTTTTTAGAATACTAGTCGACTCAGACGTAGCTATTGCACAAATGGCCCCGTTAGATATTGAAGAGCCGGTTTTTCCTTTTTAAAAACATGATTAGCACGCTCCACTTGACATGAGGATGATGCAGTGATGCGAAGCTCATTTTTTGTTCTTCCATCCTTAACACAAGAAAATAATAAGCTACGTATTTTATTTGAAACCAAAATTTTATTTTAACCTTGATACTCATTTTGCATGTAGATAGCTACTTGGTAGAAAGGGAGGGGCACTAGGGTTTGGGAGATCAACGTACCCGTCAAATTGAGTTGAGCCAAGCTCATGAACGCACTCATGGCTGAAACTCGGAATCTCCAGTTCTCAACCAGTCCTATCGTGATCACTTTTTTGGGGTTGTTGTGACACATCACACTGTGTAACACCTGCTCACCGCCTTTGGAGATCTTTTCCAGCCCCTTGCATGTTGATAGCCTCGCCCCCGCATTTGGGTTAAACCACTCATCTTCACACTGACCCCGCATAGACGAAGCCCTGGCTTGGAGATTGGCTTTTGGAGAAGAAGTGAAAGCAATGCAAGAAGTTGCTGAGCTGATCCACTAAAAGAGAGCTCGACGACTGGCTTTGCATGAGCAATACCGGGGTTGAAGGAAAAAAAAAATAAGAACAAGTTGCTGTAGATATGGCATGAGAATGGGTAGATTGGTGTCGGGCCAACGAAGACCAAAGCTCTTCTTCAGGAGAAAGCGTAGCAAAATAGGAGAGCAATGCAAAACAAGATAAACACAAGAACTCAGAAGCAAAAAGAAACCTAGAACTTGCTTTTCTACACAATGTACAAAAGCAGTAACTACTTATCTTGCTGAACGGAGACCAAGAACGGAGACCAAGTTTTCTTGAATAGCTAGGGTTCACGTTGAAATAAAACAAAACAAAACAAAACAACAAATTGCCCCGGCTAGGCGAGGCAAGATCCTCGAGAAAAATATATCTTCGAGTAGTTGCCCTCCTGCTGTTTTCTGGTCTGTTATTTTCGGCTGTTGCCTTGTATTCCAAAATACTTTTATATCTCGTGTCAACGACAAGCCTTGATGAACGACTTCTGCGGTCCCTTTTTCCTATTATTTTTTCCCCCTGAATTATTTTCATCTTAACATTTTCTTCGTCAATGTTTTGCTCTCTGGAAAAGGGACCGTTGAAATCTTCTGGCTAGGCTTGCCGCTTTGGACTGTTCGCCCTGCCTCTTTGCCTATTGCCTGCTAATGTTTTTTTTGTCTCAGCATATCAACCCATCTGAAACACAACTTGCCTGTTCCCTCCCATTGTTGCTGATAAACTATAAGTGGCTCAATAGGCAGCAGGCAGCCAATCTTTATTATTCTTCCTCTTCCCTTTTTCTCCCGCGTCCTTTACCCTCAAACAATGCAGTCTCTCTTGACGGTAAACAATAGCGTGACACTCCTAAGTGTCAACATTGCGCCCTCATCGTTTATAGCTGCCTTTACTCTAGGCCTTGTGTTCCTGTACATCTATCTCATAAGTGTTGCGCGTGTCCCCAGTCCGTTGCCGGTTTTACGAACGCTTGGGTCTTTGCCGTTTCGTGTTTTGCCCTCTTCGAAAGACAGTAAGGAGCTTGCTGCCCCTCCCGATTATACCGCTCGTGATTACGACTACGACCCGTTCAACGTCGACCGGCCTTACTATAACCAAGAAACTCCACTCAGGCTTTCGCTTCCAAATCAACGCCTACTAGACGCTCCTCCACATCCATTGTCGCCCTCTAAAAACACCGTCCTCACCCACCCCTACTATTTGCAACAGGGCGGCTTTTCTTCGGACCTACACCTGGCTACTCAATTGACTCAACTCGCGCATCGCCGGGCTGCCGCACCGACTATCACGGATGCCAGCCCTCCGGAGCGACAGAAACGGAAGCACTCATCAAGTGGCGGAGGCCACGACCGTGAAAGAGAGTCCCACCAGCAACACGAGTCCCCACGAGATAGGGGCCCAGACAAAACATACAGCAGGCCTTCCTCAGATCGCAAGTCCAGCTTCTTCCGTTCTCGTGGCTGGGATCGAGACAGAGACGGAGACCGTGAATCGGAGCGCGAGAAGCCTCTTCCTCGCCTTCGACAAGCCACCGCCGGGTCGCTTAACGGGAATCTATTCGCCAAATCCCTCCCCTCTACCCCGCCAGCTTCCAGCCCCACGCGGAGCAGTACCGGGGCAAGAATTGCCGCCGGACTCGGACTTTCTCCAGAGCGCTCTGCCAGCCGAAAAAAGCACCGTAGTATTAGCGGAAAAGAGCACTTACGCGATGGCGCCTTCACCACCTCCACAAACAGCAGCGGCAGCCCCAGCGGTCATAAAGACTCAGAGAAGACCAGACGCGGTTCTACAAAACGGGATGGAAGCCCACATGGGAACGGCGCCGGCATCGGGCGTCGGCTATTCGGCCGTGGATGGCCTGTGCTTGAAAGCCCCAAAAAGCGCCATGCTAGCCGTGTCGCGGGCTGAGCAGACCCATACGAAAACACCCCAGCATCAACGCACAGCTCACGTTGACGATGGGGACTACGACGATGATCTTGGCATGGGCGACACTGTGCAGTCGTGTACGGATTATAGCGACAACGATTACGAACATGAAGTCGTAGGGTATACTGACGACGAGAGCGATTACGACTATGACAAAGGCCAACTTTCGCCGTCTGTCACGCAGGCACTGGAGATGGACATTGATGAGATTATTGCTCGATCATATCGTAATCGGTGTGTTGATAAGGCTCCACATAGTCAGCGACCAAGGTACCGACGACCAACTACTAGATCGAATATATGCTCTGGAAGGTTTCGCTCTAATGCGTCACGTTCTTTGCAGCGTAAAAGTCGCTTAGTAGAGCCAAGTCCCGCACAGCTCATTACGCCACCAACATCGCAGCAGAGTCACATGTTGTCATTTGACGAAATGGATGTGTTTGATCCTGGAAGTCTTAAAATGCCATCTACGTGGTCGCCAGATACCCGCAGTGGTACTCAAACTCAACATCAACAGATTGAGGAGGAGCGTCTAGAACAGACTGGTAAG
Organism: Ceratocystis huliohia; assembly: GCA_038382965.1. Classification (NCBI taxonomy): domain Eukaryota; kingdom Fungi; phylum Ascomycota; class Sordariomycetes; order Microascales; family Ceratocystidaceae; genus Ceratocystis; species Ceratocystis huliohia. Next base: position 19,057 of record JAXCEX010000096.1, on the reverse strand, counting down.
TTCGCCATCTACCTAGCTCTGTACTCCATACACTGACTCTGTTATTTAGAGGTTCTCCTGGACACCAGCACCAACACAGTCCGTTCTACTGTGCGCCGATTTCTGTTAGCCCAATACACCAAGGCTACTAGCTCTATACTCCAGTGTCTTGCTACTTTTATCATTGTCTGCTTTGCTGTATCTATGGCTGTTACAATAACCACACCTGTGCCTCTTGCCAATCGACCGCCCGTGCCGGATCTGGTCAAAGTTGCCGGCGTTGCACGGTCGTTTGAATCTCTCATTTACTATTCCGAGGGTGGCGCGAATCGCGTAACTGAGCTGCAACGAACCAGTCATGCCATCTGGGATTTGGGCGAGACGGTGCGATACACAAATATCCCATCAGCATCGTTGATATACGACATCCTCGACTCCCTCAGCGACGACCTCAATGTGCTTTCAATGGAAATGAATAAGTTCTTTGCTCGTGTTGATAGCGATATTGATGGCATTCTGATTATCCTCCAGTGGGCCCGCCGGGAACTGCATAGTGTGCACCAGCTACCATGGAATCCGGTCGCTTATATGCTGGACAATTTCTACCTGACATTTGCCGGATCCGGCATCTTTGAGCAGCCTGACGGCCAGCAAACCACACTAGGCACACTGACTACAGCCATAATCGGACGTACACAAAGCCAACGTGCACGTCACGCGCTGGAACGAACGTTCCTCGAGTTCCTTGGTGTTATGGAATCTGTGGTGACGGACGAGCTAGAGCGTAGTCTGCCTCTGCTTGCACGCTTTGATGCGGCTGACTCTAAGTTCCAGCTACTTGCCGAAACAGTGCAACGCGATGATGCTAATGCTGACAATGCATTAGAGCGGCGTTCGGCGCTTGCTACGCTGTGGACGCGACTGCTAGGTCCACGTGCGACTGCAGTGCAAAAGTACGCACGTAATAAGGAACTTCTACGTGACGTGCGCACCAAGACACAGAGCAACAAGTACATTCTCGTCGACCACAATGCCAAACTAGCTGCCCTTAAAGCTGCGCTGGACGGCATCCGCAAGACACTAGTTTCACCGTTGATCCGCACGGTCAACTCGACGTCATTGACACTGGCAGACCAGATCAAGGGCCTGGACGAAGTGAGCTCGCATCTCTCATCATTGAGACAGGACCAGCGCAAGAGGCTACTCCAGCTGCTCTATGGCACGCTAGAGCCACGACTGACGATAGACGATAGAGAAGAAGGGCAGACAAAGAGTGCAGGGAAGTCTTAGAGTGCAGGTTGGTGGGAACGAAGAGCATGTGGTATGTGTATATCTATATGTATATATATATACACTGAGCTAGGAATGTAAATCGTTGAATTCATAACGTAGTTTGGAAAATATGCTGTCATGAGTACCGATGTGGGCAAGGCGGTAGCTAATGTATAGGGGTCGTGAAGTATGGAACGGGACGTCTAAAAACGGCGCAAAGGTTTCGAAAAGTGACATGTGAAAGTGGCTTTAGATAGGGAGACACAAATAAGACGGAGGGAAATTATGGAAGAAATATTAGCGTTATGAAGTAGATAATCGAACAAGAAAGCTACTAGGATATATAATAACCTGTTATTGCGAGCCATAGAGTGGACAAACAAGCCTTCGCAAATAATAACTCATGCAAGATGATGAACCAAATGATAATAACATCTTGCCCAAGATAACAAAAGTCCTTCAAACGATAGCCATATCCTTTCTTCACTCCAGCCCTCTTCCGTTGTCAGGGCTGCAGCAAATACTGATATCAAAGCTCGGCTCGTCTTAGTCCATTACAAGGCAGCATAAATAGACAACTTGAAAAAATAAAAATAAAATGAATGGCCATCCATCATGTAGCGGGAATCGTTAAAAATGATATCAAATAAAACAAAGAAACAAGAGACCCAGTTAACAAAAAAAATCCAATAAACATCATCGCGTGCAGCGTTGAGAAGAGAGAGTCAGGGAGAGACACAGGGAGATAGAGGGAAGAAACAAACAAAGACCTGCCACCGTTATTGGAAACTACTTGAAAAAAACTTTTGATTCTTCTCATGCCCCCGAAGTCAACCAAGTTGACGGGAACAGAGAAGAAATAACATCCGAATCGTTAGTGCTTCGTGAAAAAAGGCCATACTGGAGGCCTAGTCATTCGTTTGTAGAGAAGAAGGAAAGACGCCGTCGTAAGCACACGAGAAAAGAAAAGGAAGGGGTAAAAAAAGAGAACAGAAATGTGAGAGGAAAAATGACAAGGAAAAGAAAATGCAATGTGTTAGAAAAGAGCACCAGGAGCAAGAGAAACCTAAGCCTCTGCTGTAGGCTCCTCCTTCTTCTCATCGCCAGTCTGGGCCTTCAGGTACTCGTCGTAGACAGCCATGGCCTCATCGACCTTGGCCTTCAGAGCAACCTCGTCCTCAATACTATGCAAACGTGTTAGCGATCTTGTCCGTCGTTAAATGCAGGTAGACAGGCGATTGTCGTCGATAATTAACTTACAGGCGAATCAGCTCGTTGTTCTCCATCTCAAGCAGCATACCAGTGATCTTTCCGGCAAGCTCGGGCTGGACAGCCTGGATCTTGGGGAAGATCATCTCACCCAGCATTTGCTTCTGCTGGGCAATGTCGGGGATGGCGGAAACCTGGGCTTGAAGAGGAGAGATACCACCCTCGGGTCTAGCAGAAGGAGCCTGGCGACCGGCAGGAGGGAAGTTACCAGCAGGTTGGCCGCCACGGCCCATGCCGCGGCCCATACCACCTTGGGGACGGGCATTGGGAGGGAAACCAGCCATGCCAGGGCCAGAGGCCATGTTGACGGGCATGCCCTGCATAGGGCTGCGGCCGGGAGGAACAGAGCCACGGCCACCACCAGGCATTTGCATGTACATGGGGTTGCCACCGGGGTAAGGACCGTTAGGAGGGAACTGGCCAACGTACATGTTCGGCGGCATCTGGCCGGGCATGCCACGGCCACCCTGCTGGGGGAAGCCGGCGGGGAACTGGCCAGGACGACCTCCGTTGGGCATGGGCATACCGGGCTGACCATAGGGCATACCGCGGCCGCCCTGAGGGATGAATCCAGGCTGCTGGGCACCGCCGGGGTAGTACATCTGAGGAGCCATAAAGCCCTGGCCCATGGCACCGCCAGCAGCAACTTGCTGCATACGGAGCTGGTTGCGAGCCTGGATGCTAGCCTCAAGCTGACTCTTGCGAACCTCCTTGCGCTGAGCCAGAGCAACGTACAGAGGCTTACCCTCAATCATACGTTGGTTCATCTCGGTGACAGCCTTGGTGGCATCGTCAGGGTTCTGGAAGCAGACGAAACCAAAGCCCTTGCTCTTTCCAAGCTTGCGGTCGCCCTTCTTGATGTCAGACTTGTCATCCTCAGCAGGAGCAGCGACAGACTCCTCGCCCTCGCTCTTCTTAACCTCCTCTTTGGTATCCTCTTCCTTGATCTCCTCCTTGATCTCCTCCTTAATCTCCTCTTTAGCCTCCTCCTTGACTTCTTCAGAAGCCTCCTTCTTCTCTTCCTCCTCAGAAGATTCACTGACAACCTCGCGCATAACCTTGGCGGAGGTAATAGGGCCAAACTCGGAGAACATGGAACGCAGTTTCTCATCATCAACATCATCGTTCAGGTTCTTGATGTAGAGGTTGACGCCCTGGTACTTGTTCTGCTTCTCCAGGCGAGCAGCCTCATACGACTTGCGCAGCTCCTCCTCGCGCTCATGCTTCTTCTGGGCACGACCGACATACAGCTCCTGACCACGGAAGTCCTTGCTGTTCAGGTCATTGACAGCCTTGAAGGCGCTCTCGTGGGTAGTGAAGTTAACGAAGCCGAAGCCCCGGTTCTTGCCTTCGACATCGCGGGCAAGCGAAGACGAGGTGACCTCTCCAAACTGAGCAAACAGCTCACGGAACTCCTCGTCAGTGACGTCCAGCTGGATGTTCTTGACGTAGACATTGGTGAAGTTAGCCTTCATCTCGTCGAACTTGCTCTGACGGTCCTTCTTGGGGATGTGAGGGCCAACGTAGACCTTCTTGTCATTCAGCAGCATGCCGTTAACATGCTTGATGGCCTGCTGAGCGGCCTCGTCAGTCTCGTAGTGGACGAATCCGTAGCCCTTGGAGACACCATGCTCGTCTTGGGCAACCTTGCAGGACAGGATGTTGCCGAAGGCGGCAAAGGTATCGTGCAGAGCCTTGTTGTCAATAGCGACGTCAAGGTTCTTGATGAAGACGTTGCCCTGGCCAGTCTTGCGCAGGGCGGGGTCACGCTGCGACCACATAATGCGGCAGGGCCGGCCCTTGATCAGAGTGTAGTTGAGTTCGTCAAGGGCCTTTTCGCCGTCAGCGGTGTTGTTGTAGTTGACGTAAGCGTAGCCCAGGGAGCGGCGGGTGACAGCATCACGGCAAACACGGATGGAGGCAACAGAGCCAATCTGAGAGAAGAGCTCAAACAGCATAGCCTCGGTGACCGAGGGGTCCAGCTCACCGACATACAGAGAAGCCGAGTTTTGGGGATGGGCGCTGGAGGTGGTGGGGGCAGCACTAGAGTCGGTCTCGGCGGCGGGGGCCTCAGCGGCAGGAGAGGTGGCGGGGGCCTTTTCAGCGATGGAGGCGTTGCCCATGGCGTTGGTAATCTGGTCAACAGAAGAGGCCATTTTGAAGCTGAGGGGGAGTCAGAAGCGAGTCCAGAGGGTTGATTGTGGCCGTGGGGAACTTACATTGTAGTTGGAATTTCAACAAAGAATTTATCCAAAAGACAGGAGGAAGCTCGAGGTCCTTTACTAAGAAGAAGCGCTCAAAACTAGAAAGAGTGTTAGAGATGGAGATCTGCATCTTCCGCTGTTTGTCATTATTGGGTTACCCGCCACCAAGCATAGCCTGGATGAAAGGAAACAAATTGACCAGCGACATGTATATGCTGCGTTGTAATACTAACCTGGTGAATTGAAAAGAAGAGAGAATTGACAAGAAGACAAGTACACACAAATGCAAGTCTCTATACAAAAAGAGGGAGATGAGTGGATGGGTTGGTAGTGGTGAATGGAGGGGTTGATTTTTCAAGTTTTTTTTGGATTTTTTCGTGGGCGGTTTTCTGAGTTTTTTTTTACACTTGGCTAATAGACCGAGGACAGAGAACAAGTACGGCAGAATCGTACTCCCAATCTGAAATCTCGTTTTTATTGAGGGTGTTTGTGGTGGTGGTGATAAAAAGGAGGTTTGGCGAATTGGTTTGAAAGAAGAAAGAAAGAAAAAGAAGAAAGAAAGTGGGAGAAATAATTTTCTGCAATGGTGCTTATTGTTGTGGAAAAAAAAAAAGAATAAAAATAAAAATTTGCACCAAGTAAATTACTTCGTCCACATCCAGCAAACAACCCCCATTCTTTCCTAATTCATCATAATCTAGGTACGTACTCCTTCTGGCCAGCGCAAATTTCTCTCCAGCTGCCAGTTTTTCACACAGCGCTCATGCCTTGTTCAGATTTTTCGCACCCGCCTTTTCCACTAGAGGATAGGAGAAAATCGACGATTTCGATAGGAAAGTGGGACTAGTCTTTACTAGAGCAGTCAGAATAGTGGCTCCTCCAAATCTGAATTAGGAGGGCTGTTGCTCCCAATGTTAGTAAAATAGGCAAGTTGTGACGCAATTGCCTCTTCTAGCCATCACACTATTATCACCAACACAACCACGAAATTATAGCACCAGCATTCCTGTACATCATCCATTTTGTCTTGCTCTTCTCTGGGCTTCCTGTTTTTATTTACCTGGCTTTTTACAGCCAGATTGGAACATCCCAGCCAGCTCATCTATCCCACTGCCTTGACACATAATTTTCTGTTCTACCAAGTATAATCGCCGGGGGCTGTATCACGCATATCTCAAGGAGTTGCAATCTGGTGTCAATGCATGTGGTGAGCACTCTATCAAACTTGGCAGCGTCTGCGCCTGTGGCTTCATAGCTGTGTCCTAAATTCACGGAGGACATTTATGCTGTTTGCTATCTTTGATCGAAGGAAATAGCTTGTGGGACATCTTGGCGATTATTTCAAAATTAACTTCCTTGGCCAAGTCTCAAGTCTCTTACATTCAAACAGTAGATGCTCACTTTGCTGTTTGTTGCTAGAGGCAGATGCCAACCGTGAAGTCCCTTCGCTCTACCTGAACTAGGGTTAATGTCGTGGGTATAATTTGGAGTCTTTGTAAGTCACTCCCTCGCAGAATGCTGCAAGCCCCTTTTGTATGTGAAATCATGTTTTATCGGACATGGTCCATGATTAGTATCAGATCTATAGTGTGATCTATTTTCATGTTTATAGTATGCTTTTTGCTGACTAGCACTAAAGCCTGATCTCTAGCGAGAGGTTTGTCATGTGCCACCAACACCAAATTGAAGACGTTTTATTTCTATCTGAGCACTCTTAGATGTGTTCCACAGTTAAACAGATACTATAGTCTGAAATGATGGGGATGTGCTTCTAGACATGCTCTACCCTGGGCCAGCTTTTAGCTATAGTATTCCCTAAAAATAATGATTTGTAGATGTGCTGCCCGTAAGCCTAAGGGGCCTGAGAGCAAGGGCAAGGATGAAGACTTTGGGAATGAGACGGTACATTTGTGTGACGATCTGAAATTGAATGTATGGAGCCAACCCGAGAACGGTGGCCACAGAGATCAAGGTTCAATGCCTCCCACACACTGTAGAGAGAGAGTAGGCGGGCCTAACGTTACCCATCTCTAGGACAGGACAAGACTAGAAGGCCTAGGTTCTATGCCCCCCTAAGAAAGAAAATTAGAGAAATTGGTCATGATCTACGCCATATATTCTCGCTCAAGACGGCCACATTGTGAACATGATTTAAGTGATAGTCTATCTCTTTTTGTTCTTGGCCTTCGCATGGTATCCCGTCAAAATGCCAGGAATACGATGCATGAATCTATGTGTCAAGGTTAGCAACGAGGTTGTGCCCAGCGCAATAGATTAGCCTCCTTACTCTCCTGGCTTGACTTCGACTGAGCAAGCTTGGCACTTGTTAAAGCTTGCTTACAGAAGGCGTTTCCAAAATCATTCAATGTTACAAATTTGGGAGAGAGGCTAGCTCTTACGACGCCCTCTTAGGTTGGCGGGGTGTGATGTTCCAGAAACAGAATGGCGGTCTGGTTGGGTCTCCCCTTTAGCAAAATGCGCACTGTAACGTATGGGTAGGGATGGGCAAGTACAAGTTCTTGAATTGCATGACTGAGGCATCATTTCTATGCATTAGCGTGTATCCTAATTGACCGATTCTCAACCAAGCTATCCAACTAGTTAGCATGCAGCTGGTGTGATGTACTATATATCATGTAGTACTGGAACAAGTGTGGGTGGGAGTCGGTCTTGGGCTGTCGATCTAAGGAGGCAAAGAAACGCATTGAGCTTTGACAGCATTTAGTCTATATTATCTTTTTGGGGACAGCCTAGGTTGGATGAGCAAAGCCGCAAAGCCAAGGAAGTAGCTGAGGAAAAGGTCCAAGTGCACACCATACTGTATGGTTGGATACAAAACTACGGGTCGACGCCTATAGCCCCTATGCAGAATTTTGTGCGCTCAGCCTTTTTGCTGTAACCTGTTTGTGGCATGTTAACTCTGCCATCTCTGTATAGAGTTAGTTCAAATAACCTATTAAAAGCCTTTTGGTGCGACTTTGGAGGACACATGGATGTGCCATAGATACAGAGCCAACTATCGCATTTTTCAGGAAGAATCTCGCTTCTAAAAAGCTCCAGCAGATGAGTCATAAAACCCAGAGTGTAGGTAGGTTTCCAAGACCCCTATCAATGCGCGAGGAAATCCTCGGTGGACGTGGCCGAATAATGAAGCAAGAAGAAAAACGTCTTTGCTCGTGCCGATGACAAACCCTAATGCCACATATGCGGGTTTGCGGGTTAGGAGCTATCAGTCAGTTACATAGTACGTACGTCACTTGCCTTGCCTTGGGCCTACATAACAAGTAATTGCTAGAATAATAAAGGCACAGCTTCATTTGTTTGCGGCCTGGCTAGTAGAGCTTCTGAATTTTCTTCTTTCCTTTTTATTCTCACGCAGTCCCCCCCCTCTTCATCCCTTCTTATCACCTACTTTGAAGCCTCAGTCTTTTTTGCAGCTTTCTACATTTCTGCACCCCTGTGTTTCACCCTTCCTTCTTTCATTGTCGATTTCTCTCTCCCTTCATATTAATCAAGCCTTTTCCTGGCCACCAGACGAGAAACCCACCAGGTAACCACCAGCTAAAGTTAAGCTCGCCAAGTACCTGGTCGCTGCTTAGCCAATCAAGAAACCCCGCTACAACCAGCCCAACGGCGAGACCAACCACTTGACAACTACCTATCAATTCTCAGCCATCCAGTCAGCCTTGTCTCTTCTTTCTTTCTTCGCCATCCCTCCCATTTGGTCAACCAAGCTAAGCCATCAAGCACCGAAGCCCATCGACCTGCTCATCCAGCCTTGACCCTGGCCTTGTCTTTGCTTGCTATTGTCTCGCATCTTATCTCGCCTCGTCTCTCTCGTTGCCGACCATGATTCCTAGCTTTAGCGGCAACTCTCGTCGTACCCGGAATGTCAACCTTAGTGGCCGAGGCGGCAATAGTGCGTTTTCAGTTTGGGCTCCTTCGTCTGGCTTTGGTGCTTCTGATACTGTGAATAAAGCCGAAGAAAAGCGCAAGCGTCGTCAGCTTGAAAAAAAAAAGTCAGAGGCTGCCCAAACCGTCCAAAAGGTATGGCGGGGCCACAAGACGAGGAGCTCTCTGCGCCGCTCCCGCCAACTAGAGCTGGATAAGCTGTACAGCCCTGCCCCGGAGCTGGACCCAAGGCGGCGCCTCCACAGTGCTGTTCCTTTAATTTCCGCTACATTTCGGCCTACAACTATCGACTGCCAGCGCATGCTGGCCGTTGTCCGTGACATCCGAAAGGTTGGCCCCGAAGCTTTGCCCAGTCTTGCAAGCGGCGTACAACTCCGATTGTTCTCTGATAAAATCATAGATGCACTCCGAATGCTTCTTCCATTCAACATATCTGCAATCGATATTCGAGACTTTGATGATTTGCTGTATGCTTTGTTCTTGGTGGCATCGTGTGCTGGCTTTTCTCTGCGTCCACAGCTGCCCAAGTACTATGGGATTCTCACTGACATCAGAGATTGTCTCAGCTTGAGTCAAGAGACTAGAGATAGCTGGGTAGCCGCAGTTCGTGCTCCGCTAGAACTATCATGTTCGAACATGGTAGATAAAGGTACACATTTTACAAATCGTTTAAAGCTAGATATACTTGGATACTAACAGTGCATATTTTTAGACTATGTGGTCTCGGTTTACAAAGCCTTTTCCTTCTCTTTGCTTATGCATGAAAGTACCGATGTTGCGCGCGCCATCATGAAGTCTCTGGCCGGTATGATCAACATATCGGTCTTGTCGTCTGTAATTGTCGATGAGTTTTCAAAAAATAAAGGGGTATCTAAACACAACTGCAAAGCCTTGTGGCTAGTGGCTCATTTAATCTTGCTCGGATTTGAGGCGGGACATGATACTACCTACGGCACCTTTATGGATGCTTTGTTGACTCTTATGAGTATCATTCCGGAGCAACTCATACATCCGGCTAGTAGAAAAGACTCAGGACCGCTAGATCAAGTGTCTGACAACGAGACTGAGTCTGAGGATGAAGAAAACGATGCCAAAACCACCGTGGAGAAAATCGAAATTCCACCTTACGTGATAGAGCAACTCGAGTCTTTGACTACGCAGAGTGCCATTGAGACTCTTGTTAAGAGCTTTAATCTGTAGGTTGGCCTGATCTCCGCAGAGGACTGCGTTGCTTCAATAGTTCCTCGGCTAACAAACTTTTATAGGGAGACTCTTAAAACACCCCAAGAAGTGGCCTTGGCTACTAGTACTATTGCCGGCTACATGATGTGCCTTTTCAAGTGCTTCCCTAAGCAGCGCGACGAAATAAGCCTTCGGCTTTTTCTTGCCAATATCAACACGCCAAAAGGCGCAATTCCTTTGCTCCAACACTTCCTGTCTGTTGTGCTGAAAACTACGATATACCGCAGGGTTATATCTTCTGATCTTGAACCCCTTGATGCCCTGAAGCAATATCTGGACTCCCCATTAAACCGGAATGTCCGAGATACGGAGTGGAGGATTATCCTGCTCACCCTAGACCTCTATTCTTTTGTTCTGAGACTTACAGACGATGATGATTTCTTCGCTCGACTTGTGATCCCAGATGAATTGCTTACCTTGGAAACCCCCCGGATTCAGCAATGTAACTTGCCTATGGCTGAAATATCTAGCCTTTCTCGCTTCTTGTGCGAAATGTCATTCCCTTTGTACAATAATAAGGCTGAGCTAGAAGCTAGCTCAAATATCCAGTCTCCTATCTTGGCTACCGTCAGCCCTCAAGCCGGTGCTTTTTGGTCTTCTGGAGAAACTCATGGCATAAAAGCCCAAAAAGAACAACAATCCGATAGCAGTCTGATCAAGCTAGATTTGCCGCGTTTGAAAGTCATCATAACTAGCGCTCTCAAGATGATTTACGACCGCGATTCACGGCGGAGATTCCTTCCCGAAGGCCACTGGCTGATGACCACAAAATTCAATATGTCGGGGTTTGTTACAGAAGTTGTTATTGAACATGAACGCCAATCCGCCGCAGAGGATGAAGAACTGGAAGATACAGAGGAAGCGGAATCATTTAACAGTCGCCACTATTCAAGATCCTCCTTGGGCCAAAACTACCAGATACGCAGAGAAGCACAAAGAAGAAGAGTGCATAGGGCTCGCATGACAGCAATCATCGGCCCTCGCTTGGAAGTCCTCCGCTATATGCCGTTCGTTATCCCGTTTGAGACTCGCGTAGAGCTGATGCGCAAATTTGTGCAAATGGATAGGATGAAGATGAGAAAAGGCCGGATCGATCACGAAAATTTGCGGGCGGCACTGAACAATGATGACAGCGGTTTTCTGCGTGGACGCGACGTGCGTATCAAGCGCCAAGAGCTGTTTGAATCTGCATTTGACGAGCTGTGGCAAGTGGGAGCAGGGCTCAAGAATCCTCTTCATATCACTTTTGTAGACCATTTTGGAGCCACTGAAGCAGGAATTGACGGTGGTGGTGTCACCAAGGAATTTCTCATTAGTCTCACCAGTGAGGCTTTTGGGGGGTCTAGATTGTTCACAACCAACTCACAAAATCAGTACTACCCCGACCCCTCACAGTATGATTGGTATTACCAACTGTCTAGAAAGGCCAGTACTACAGAGGAAAAGCAGGAATGCTTTGCCAAGATGAAAGGGATTTTAAACCGCTATGAATTCTTAGGAAGAATACTAGGCAAGTGCATCTACGAGGGTATTCTTGTGGACGCTAGCTTTGCGCCCTTTTTCCTCCTAAAATGGATCATGGGAATAAGTGGAGCGGCCGGCTACAAGGGCAACGTCAACGATTTGCGGGATCTTGATGAGCAGACATACCAGGGCCTTGTCATGTTAAAAAACGCGCGAGATGCATCGGAAATGGAGTTAGACTTTACGGTGGATGACAAGGCAGAAATCCCGGGAACGGCCCCAATATACATCACCCGGAACCTAATTCCCAACGGCGATCAAGTCATGGTCACAAATGAGAACCGGCTTCTGTACACGTCGTACTTTTCCCGCCATCGCCTGGTAGTACAATCTCAACAGATCTCAGCAGCCTTCCTCCGTGGTCTTTGGGACATTATTGCGCCCTCGTGGATCTCTATGTTCAACCAATGGGAGCTCCAGCGACTCGTGGGCGGCGATTCTGCACCTGTTAATTTGGATGACTGGCGTGCCAATACGTACTATGGTGGCATCTACGTGATTGGCGATGATGGTGAGGAGCATCCCGTGATCAAGTGGTTCTGGGAAGTCATGTATGAGTTTGACGAAGGGCAAAGACGTCAGGTTTTGCAGTACGCCACATCAGTGCCTCGTGCGCCATTGCTTGGCTTTTCGCAGCTGAACCCGCGTTTCGCAATCCGTGACTCGCGATCTAGCTCAGATGTTGAGAGGCTTCCGAGCGCCTCGACATGCATGAATCTGTTGAAGCTACCGCCGTACAAGAGCAAGGATGTGATGCGGCAGAAGTTATTGTATGCGATTCAGTCTGGGGCTGGGTTTGAGCTGAGTTAGGAGAGGGAAGTAGAGTGTATATAGGCGAATAGCGGTGTGTTTGTTTCCATCTACTGCATCTTAGGGCGCATCACTGAGCTGTGTAGTAATGCAACAATGTCAAACGTTGGAGCATTCATGGATGCTATTGATGTTATTATCATTATGGTATTTGAGGCAGCTGTTAAGCAGCTGTCAGAAAATGATGGATAGTGTTTTTGCCCCAATTTGGCGGATTTCAAGCTTCCTATAAGAAGCTGTTCATTAAAAATTCCCCTTGGGTTTTCCCTCTGTCGAACTCCGGCTATCCACCATCAAATCAATTTTCTTTCTATGTCTCTGCAGCTACTGCCTAGATGCGGCCTAAACGCAGTGTACGGATCCATCTGAATGGGTATGGCAGTTCTATAGTAACGAGAAAGGCATGGTTAGCAACGTATTTTCCTAGTAGCACTAAGGCCTTTTTTAGATGAATGAAGGGTTCTTACTCACCGTACCCGCAGCACTGCTGGTAGCGCTAGAAGCAGGCGCCTGGGACGTAGAAGAAGACGTGCTACTAGTGGTGCCGTCGCTGAGGCAGCCTTCACCAGGTACAGCAACGTCGTAGGCGTAAACCTCGACAGCAAAGTACTGTAGAATATTACTATCAATTGCAGCTTTGGCGGGTTCCGATCCAGCCAGCACTATGGAATCGCTGTAGCTCTCACTGAAGTGGTCGACAATGTTCTCGCTAATGACAGGCACGTGCAAAATGCGGTGCAGCAGATCTGTGGCCCAAAACAGATTCAGGGCGGAGCCGTCGACAGTGTATCCGCGGGTGCACATGGACTCAAGATAGAGGCGCTTGTGGTACGAAGCATCACAGATGACGGTCTCGGCCGAGGCGTTGTTGCCACGCCAGTGACCAGCCCAGCCATCCTGCGTGGCACAGTTCTCGTCGGGGTCGTCACAGCGGAAGGTCATCGCACCACGGTTGGCGGAAATGATGCGCTCATACCAGCCAATGGGGGTGGCAGTGGTGCCGTTGCCAAAGTACTTTTTCTTAATTTCAGAGTCACCACCATGCTTGAGCAGATGCGCCTTAGCTACCTCGGCTAGGATGATGGTCTCCTGCAGACCACGGGCAATCTGGCGCTGCTGCGTCGAGTTGCACGACTCATGGATGGGGAAGGGGGAGTTGATGGTGGTCACAGATTCAAGGGAGAAAGACTCAGCACGGGAAGTCAGCAGCGACGGCGACGACGAAGCCAGGACAGTCGAGGCGGCCAAGAGAAGGTTGGAGAAATGCATTGTAAGATGGTAGTGCAAGTGGAACAGTTGAGAAAAAGGCAAGAGTGGCAGGAGATGTGTGTGGTGGGGGTGAAGCAGTAGCCAGGGGAGAGGTGTAGGAGAGAGCTGGAGATCTGAGCTGAGCTGAAGATGCAGGACTAAGAGATAGGCCTCTAGCAAAGAGGGTTCAGTCTTGGTATTTATACACCCATCTCAATCTCGACCTGGAAACTCAACCTTGGCCTCGACCGGCCCCAATTTCACAGCTCGCCGGTCCCCGCCTTGTCCACAAGTCCACATGTGGTCCCTCCATCCTCTCTCCAATGCCAAGAGCATGGTACCATGACACCATTTGACAAAAGCTCCGTCGACGTCGAGTCCTTTTTCCAGTTGCCAAGACGAGGAGAAGGAAGAGACAGGCCGGTCCACCATTCATTTAGCCTTCACGCCAAGACAACAGGACTAGAAATAATAGGCATCAAGAAGACAGCCGGGTAAGACGCCTGGGCCAGCACACGTCCGTGGGATAAAGCCAACCAAGCCGGCCGATCCATGCAAGATGGCAGACTTTGTATTCCTGTATCGTGTGTCTTGGCAGCATGTCATCGATGAGATAGGGCATCCCGCCCTCCCCCCCACGCAGACTACCAATTAGAAAGACAACGAGAGCTATATAGGAGTACCAGTAACGGTGGCAGCATTAGCAATAGCGGAAATAACAACACCACATGGACAGATAGACAGCAGACAGCGGACATCACAGACCCTCATACGAACTGGCACACAAACAGCCACAAATAACAAAACTAAAAGAAATGCCCAAAAACAGCTCTGCGTTCGAAAAGCTGGAAAAATTCGCCCAGCCTGTCCATCCAGGTTCTCATCCAACTTGGCCCTCAGGGTTCGCAGTCAGCGCCCAGACGTTGCGTGCAAAATGGGGCTCCGCACCAAAGAAAAGGAAAAAAAATAACAACAGGAGAAAAAAAGCCCGACAGGCCGTCAAGAAGGAAGAAAAAAAGGAAAAAAGAAAAAAGAATATGTGCCTTGGACACATAAATACCACCCGGCCGTGTTATTGTGTCTCTTCTCGGTCGTCTTGGGCTTGGCGTGGCGTCACTTGTCAACCAACTTTGTTAGACTTAAGCGGTGGCTGATGAGGTGAGGGCAGCTTGACGATCGCGATTATGTAAGCAGGCTAAACAAGCAATGGCGCTTGGAGTCACATGTGAAGCACCCCGCTCAAGTGCATGGCACAAGCTGTCCTACTTACAGCAGTTACTATAACAAGAGTGGGTCCCGCCGAGAAGCTCCGGGCCCACATAATGAAAGCGCTATACCATGCACTGGGGCAGGTAGATAAGAGGAAGGAAGATGGATGGAGAGTGTGATTGTGTAGAGCGTTATATGTCGAGCGCAGAGCTGACCACAGATGGCCAGAGGTGGGGATGTAGAAGCACAGAGCGACGCGGAGGATTGTATAAATTACATGCAAAGTGCACAGCAAGCAGCTGAATGTCTCCGTCTCAGTGTCTTGGTCTTGGCCATTCTAGTGTTCTGTGTCTTGACCCACCGTCCTGTCTCTCATACTCACATGCTGCACACACATACTTCGTACACATTCTTGTACTTGCACCTACTTGCCCGCTCACAGATCAGTCAACAGCATTCTCCTCTCGTCAGCTGCACTTCTTAAAGGTAAATCGCTCAAGTTTCATTGTCAATCGTAGTACGCAGCTTCAGCCTCCCCCCCCATTTCTCTTCCTCACCCACCCATACTCACACTTATCCCCCTACCTCTTCCTCCTAAGCTCCTAAGCCTAAGATAAACGCACACCCACGCTGTCTAGTCATAGCCCTCCCATAACGCACTGCCCAAGCCAAAAGCCATAGGCTTCATTTCTAGTCAATCTTGGCATTGGCCAGACTGCGCACTGATGGATTCCGGAGCACGTTGACTTGTGTCATGGCCGTGGCCCGCCGGTACTTCCCGGCCTTGCGGAGCCTCTTTCTAGCGACCATGACCGGTACCGAACTCTTGGTTACAAGGTAGTTGGAGAAGGACCCAAGAATAACACTGACGTAAAGATAAATGTTAGCACAGGACCCAGTATCTTGCTTGTAGTAGGCGGGGTGGGAAAGGAAAAAAACAAGAAAGCAGGGAACAATAAAGAACTCACCCCTTGATGGCACTACGACCACGACTGCCCAGGATCACCAGCTCGGGCGTAATCAAATCAATAACCTCCAGAATCATGTGCTTCGGGTTTTTGCAGTGCAGCACTTCAATGAGCACCCTCACCTGCAGCTTCGTCTTGCGCAATAGCCTGAGAACACGGCTAGTGATCTCCTCAACCGCCCACTTGCGTTCTTCCGGCAATCGCGAGCGGTCGTTTCTAGCGGGCGACTGGTTTGCGTTCGACGATGTAGACTTGCCTTCCGAGCCCAGCAGACCTGTCTCTTCATCCACGCAACAAATAGCCATCAGCGTATCGCCGTCCCGCATGACAGTGCCAATAGCCCATTCCAGTGCGTGCGACGACTCCTCGCTGAGGTCAGTTGCCACCATATACTTGCGGGGCTTCTGGCCTTCCTCAATGCACGACCGCGCAATGTTAGTAAAGTTGCCCCGGGCAATAATACGAGTGGTCCGAGCATGGTCAGCTGAGTCCATGATAGGCGTCATTGAAAACGCAAGGCGCTGGGCCTGCTTAATAGTATCAAACTGAGCTTCGTCTTCCGAATTGTTTGCCGAGTCTACTGGGCGGGGGCTAGGGCTGCGGTCAAAGCTGCTCGTCGGGGTGACAAGCTTCTTAGACCTGCCCGAATGCCTAGTGTGTGCGCCACTAGGGTCAGTAAGTGTGATCTGCGGCTCGTCAAAAAGGGACCTGTATGTGTAGCCAGAGGCTGATGCCTGAGATGACGAGCTTGCTTTCGCCTTAGCAGCCTCAGTAAGACCTAAAAGAGCAAGATTGTTAGCAACTAGTTTAGCTACAAGTATAGCTAAGCCAGGAGTCTCTACCCCCTTAATCTATCCATGACTTACGCTCTTCTTCGGCTGCAGCCAGTAAACTCATCGACGGTTTAGGCGAGCTTGCCCCAGCAGTATCCGTAGCCGGCTTCTCCAATAAAGACGTGACAACCTGAGAAGGACTGGTGGATAGTGCACGATTCATAGTTCTGCCACGGTGGTCTTCCTCGTCAGACGACTCGTTGAGAGAGTCTTCGTCGCTGCTCTCCTCTAGTTCATCGCCGTCGGGATGTGAGTATGAGCTCTGCAGGACCCGGCCTTCGCCCTCCTCCGCCTCGGCATCTCTCGTAATTCGCTTCGAATTGGCAAGCTCGGGAAGGCCAGCCTTGGCAAGATTATGATCCGTCATCTTGCGATACGCATGCTTCAGGTCGATTTTGGACCCATTATTGAGTACACCGACATTCGAAGAGTGCAGTGCCATGGGGCTGCTTCCAGCAACCGCCCCTGTGCTACGCGAGGCTGGTAGCATGCTAGTGTGCGGGGATATGCTGCGCAAAGACAGCCGGTTGTGGGGGGACTGCGACTGTATTCTCGTGGCAGACATGGCTCTAGCACGTTCGTTTTGCAGCGGTTTTGGAATGGGGATTTGGTTAACATCGATACCGCGCATAACATCAGCCATAACTCCCATGCCCTTTTTCCCTCCAGTGTGGCGCTTAACTAGCGGTGGCCGCGAGCTGCCAGCCGTATAGATGTTGGTGTATTGGTAGTCTTTATTGTTAAAATTTGACGACTTGGGGCCGTTTGGCCGCACACTATGCGGGCTATCACTTCGGCGAGCAAATGAGGACTCCATAGGTGAGACAGGCTTTACTACGGACCCGTGACTATTTCTAGGCGAAAGCGGCGGAAGCTCAATGTCAAGCATGGAACGCACGGGCTGGAGAAGCGCTCCAGATGGAGAGCCGCCGACAGGAGACCCTGGACCAATGTCCAACATACTCCGGATTGGGGGCTGGCGACTAGGACTCCGGGGAACAGAGCTCTGGGAGGGGGGAGACAAGGCATCGTCGATCAGGCTGCTCCGGTTAGACATTAAGGGGGACTCGGACCGAGTTTGCGGGGCGGCCGGCGGATGGTTCTTGGACGCATTCCCCTCCAGAATAGCGAGGACCATCTGGGCCTCCTCGGCGGCAAAGCTTTCCAGACTCATCGAGATGTGACTGATGTTTGTAGTCGGTTAAGGGATAGAGAGTAAGGGCGTATTGTACGCTCTGGTGTTGCTAAGCGGTTGGGAACTGGCGGTGGGGATCGGATTATCCCCGAAATTGCTATCTTTGAGGGAAGGCGGAACTAGCTTTTGGTAGCAAGAAAAAGCAATGGTACAATGGCAGGGCGATAGAAGGAGAAGATAGAGCGAGGGGGTCGTTCGTTATGCGATAGTTCGAATGCGGATTTAAGCGGGCAGGGCAAAAAAGGGCGCCGTTCAAGATTTTCTGCAGACAATAAAGATAGGGAAAAACAACAGGAAGAAAAATAGTAATGATACAGCAGTGAAAAGCAATAAAAGATGTCAATATAGGAGATGAAATTCGGGGGTTGTCAAGCTAGAAAAGCGAAGATTGGAAGCATAAAAAAGAAGTTCGCGCCTGAGAATTAAGACAGGAAGGAAAAAAAGGAAAGAGTGAACAGCGAAGGGCAAGAGCACGAAGAAAAGCGGAAGGAAGAGAGGCAAAAAAAAAGTCTTGAATTTTTTGGTTCCGCAAAAGCAAGAGCGAGCAGGGAACGTAACTGTTATTTCGTTAAGCTCCAAGCAGCAGAACGAAATTCACTAAATTGGCCCTACTTGCACTTTGTGCTTGGTGCTTGCTTGCCTAGGTGCTGGCTGGCGTTGCTTTGCTGGCGCTCTTGCCCAAGTTCCTGAAGCGGGGCTTCGGGGTCCTTCCCTATTTTTTGTGCTTAAGGAGAGGGGGACTTGCCTATTCGGAGACACGAGTATTATTTGATGCGCAAAAACAGCACAACCTCGAGTGGTTTGCACACACAGCATGGCAACAACATCAACAAACTTAGCACAGGTGCATGTCCACATGCACTTCCTCTCGTCTCTCACGAATCGCAATGCGTTCCAATCGCTGGTGGCGGCGCCACACCGACACCCACACCGACAACAAGCTACGATAAGTGAGGAGCGAGGACCTACAACAGCGGCCTATTGCTGTATAAGCCAGGCCCGCCGGGTCTGGCGCTACGATCACAGCGAGAAGCAAAGACCGGCAGCTGCCACCACCGCCCTGTACTGGAAAGGCCGGGCTGTTCACAACTTCATCTGTGCGATCCCGTCTTTTGCTCCTCTTTTTCCTCCCTGTCCATCTTTTTGTCTTGCCATGTCTTTCTTTGCCTTCGCTATGCTGCTTTGCGCCTTGCTCTCCTGTCTTTATCCAACCTAGCCTATTCCCTCTTTTCTTCTTTTCCTCTCTTCTTTTTCCGCACTTTCGGTCCTTTCCCCTTTCCTTTTCTCGTCACTTGCTACCCTCTTTCTTCCCTTTGTCAGTGCCGCCCTCTATTGTCTCTCATACCATACCCTACCACACCAACTACTCACATCAGCAACATCTCATACACT